>JAMPIV010001293.1:42500-112155 GCA_024509875.1 Oreohelix idahoensis | reverse complement strand
AACTTTTGAACTTCTTTCTTGTCGGCGATGTTGTGTGATGCCATTCCATTGACTGCCTCTTGGATTCTGGTTAAAAAAAATGAACCCAAGTCTCATCACCTGTCACAATGTTCGATAAAAACTCTTCTCCTTCAGTTTCGTAACGGTGCAGGAGGTTGATGGCTATGGTTTTCCTTGTTTCTTTATGTCTGTCTGTCAACATTCTGGGTACCCACCGTGCTCAAACTTTTGAATAACCCAGGTCTTTCATGATGTTCTGGACACTGCCTTTACTAATGGACAACGTGGCAGAAAGTTCATCCAGTGTTACCCGACAGTCAGCACGAATGATGCCATCAACTCGATGAATGTTGTGTGGAGTCACTGCGGTAGACAGTCCGCTTTGCGTCAGCCATTGAGGATTGACTTACTTCAACGTCGGACAGTGCTAACATCCACTGCTGAATCTCCATAAACATTCTTCAAACGTTCGTGGATGCGAATTGTGGTCTCGCCTTCAGCATTGAGGAATTCTATGACATAACGTTGTTTTAACCGGACGTCTTTGGCAGCCATTTTTAAACTGTTACAGTGGTGCCACCTGTTAGTGAAACAGGTTGGTAATGCTATACAGTGCAAAAGAGTGTTTGAGGAATCCTGCTAAATTTACAAATTGCACACCGATGCAGTATTTACATACATAAAACATAGGAGGCATTACTTTTTGACCTTCCCTCGTACCACTGAAGGCAGATTAATCAATTAACGATCTACGGACTCCAACAGTGGTACACCGGAATCACGAAGGACACTTACAGGCCTGTTATACGGGAACACAGTATATAACGTGAGGCGACCCACGTTGTCGCAAGATTAAATAGCGGGTAGAGCATGCCCGCAGATTAATCTAGGTTGTGAGCCAGGTTGGAATAAAGATTTGCACCCATAACAATTTACATCATTAAGTGAGCTAACAAAACATTCATTGGCATGGTCCGTGTGACAGTACGGGTGGTACTAAAGGAAGCTTGGTAGTTAGACTAACTCTTTAAAGGGTAAGAAGAGTTTCTCTCTTTTTTCCTTTCCTTTTTTTATACAGAGGGCGTGATGTGCAATATAGTGGTCTAGTCTTCTAGTTCAGTAGACTCGCTACCGCAGTAGTTGTTATTTCCTAGAAGAGGTTTTACTGACCCAGGTTCTTTTGGATCTCATTTATGATGGAGACCTTGGGGTTAGATAAATATTAAAATTCCATACAGATAATTTCAAAACTTGGTGACAGTCAAGTATTTACCAAGTCAGGGTAGTACACATTTTCAGCTTTTATTGTTATAGGTTCCAAATCCGGAGTCTTTTCAGAACATGTACATCTCAATTCACTACAGTTACTGACTTGAGATTTTTCTCTTTTCAGATAAACAAACAATCCTTTGTTCGTACACTCTCTCATTCAATTATCTAAAATATTGCGTTCCTTTGTGGGGACCCTTTACATCGTTCTTGTGTTACTAATTGATTAGCTCTCTATTTCTATTTAGTTGCAAGGTGCTATCAATTTCCAAAACCGTTTTGTTTTCTTCAAAACATTTCAACAGTTTATGTCACAATCGAGCGAATCGTCTTAGTCACGTGCTTACCTCGTTCAAATAATGTACGACATACTTCGTGGCCAAGCAACACTCTGATCTTTAAATACCAACTGGTTGTATACAAAATCGTGATACAAATTCAATGACGAAGTACGAATATTCTCTACCGACGAGACCTAAGGTTTTTTTTCTAACCAGGGGTTGGTCACAATCGCAGTTAGAACACCTTGTATGCGGTGGTCATATTTGTCTTTTCTCCAACTCGAGTCAGACTCCCCAATTCTTCAATACCCTGGGATATTTATACCCAAAAGCAGTGCCTAGCTGACTACTAATGTATGTTTTCCATTCGTTGGTAGACCGGAAACCATCGATACATGGCTTATGATTGGGCTTCCGGTCTAACATGTGTGTACTCACACAAGGTTTGATGACGTCAGGGGTTCTTGTTATACACAAAAGTGTATTGACGTCACCGTTTTATGACTAGTGTTAATTTTTCTAGCAAGTTTTTATCTAATACTATTTTCTACTTAATGGTAGCGCTGTTATCGCTTAAGTAGTAGGAGTAGGTCATCTGGTCACATCTGCTCCCTTCTCATCATTCTTCTTTGTATATACACATGTATTACCCCTATTATGGTTGCTATTGCCATGATGCCCATAGTGTTTGTTAGTACTTTTGCCACAGTATTTCTTATAAGGTCTGTTCCTAGCACACGACCAACATCTGCCGTGATTCATATTACCACTGTGTGATGCGTTGTCTTGTGTGGGTCTATGATCCATCCGTTTGTGATGCATTTCATCGCGACGGCTAGAATTGTGCCGCCACTGACCTTGGTTTGAATAACCATAGTCTCGACTCTGTTAGAAGTTAGATGGTGACCTCTGCCTTTAGAAGTTATATTTTCCACGGTAGTTGGATCTAAAGCCTTGCCTTACTCTGCTGTCCACACTCTGTAAACGAGGTCTGACCACCGTCTCTATAGTCATGACGAGCCACACATACTGGCAGTGCGTCCTTTATCGTTGGTTTGTGAAATTCTTTATCTGGGTGAGCTGTCATTTACTGTCGCCCAAGTATCTCCACTGCCTCAAGGTCTTTCAGTTTCCTTTCTTGAAAAAATGAGGCAAGATCGGTGCTATATGCCGACGACATCTTGTCATGTAACATTAGATCAAGTAAGCCAGTGAAGGTCTTATCAATACCGGACAACTCTATCCATCTTTTAGAGTACAATTTAATGAATGAGATAAATTCTCCAAAGTCAGCTTTCCTGCTAGGCAGACAGAAATGAAATTTATCACAGAATCCCGCTTCCGTAAGCTGAAACTTACGCAGCAATATCTCCTTGACATTATCGTAGTCTTCTCAACTACTACTGCCCAATGCAAAATAAGCCTGAAGAGCACCAGCTGTCAAGAAGTCGCACAACGTAGAACTCCATTGAACCTTGGGGATCTTTAATGCACTGACGTTGAGTTCAAATCGTTGTAGATAGCTGTCTATGTAGTCTTTGTATTGGTCAAAATTTGGCAATCGTATTCGGTTTGTGGTCACAGGAGCACTAGAAGATGCCTTAGGAGCGTCCAACTCCCCTTTCCTTAAGGCGACAGCAACATGTAAATCTTTCTGAACTTGCAATTTCTCTATTTTCTCAGTTGCATTCTGTGCAGCTGCAGCAGCTAATCTTAGTTTCTCAATTTCAATTGCTTTCTCTTTCTCAAACTCTCGCTCTCTTTCTAAGGCCACTAATTTTTCCCGTTCAGCTTCAATCTTTAATTTTTCCTTTTCTTTAGTTTTTCTTGTTCAGCATCTATCTTTAATTTTTCTTGTTCAGTGTCTATCTTTAATTTTTCCTGTTCAGCGGCTATCTTTAATTTTTCCAGTGCAAGAGCTTGTGCAAAATCTTTTTCTTTCTCATCATTAATCAATGATAACGTTTCAATTCACGTTCATTCTGTCTTTCAATGCATCCATTGCAACTGTCAAGTTGTGCGGTAGCAAAGGCCTCTAATTCCGCTACTGATTTATTAAATTTAATCCCGATTTCTATGAATTCCTGAAACGAATACATGATTTTCTCCCATAAACCACAATCTGTTCAAATATGGTGATTTTATTAATGATGAACAATGCAATGCTCACTACGTGTGTAGGTCCAACAAAACCACCAAGGACGTAATCAAAATGTGTTAAATTATGGTGATATTATTAATGAACACTGCAACGCTCAATACATGTTAGTTAAAAAATACAAAATTTTCCCATGTGCATCAATTGGTCCAGACGAATGCACAATGAAAGAATGAAGGCAACGGTGTCAATGACAATGATGATGATATATTTCAAAATACAACACACACACACAAACAAATCAAAATCAACTAAAATAAGACACAGACAATATTCCATGTTAAAATGTAAACAAATAATAACTATTAGACACTACAAATAATTTACAACTGAAATCAACATACCGTCACATCAACAACTAAAAAGAAGAAGGTATAGAAAGCACTATTACAACAACTGACAATATGTGACATAGATACGAAACACTAACAACACCTGATACCTGGCGCCACAGCCAAAGAAAAATGAAATGTTCGCGATGCAAATGGGGACTATATAAATGTATTAATGTTTGCATTAAAGTGCGAAATTCCCTAAATGCAAACCTCACAAAAACCTATAAAAGATCACCTTTCATCATACTTCCGAGGATGAAAGAGAACAATGATACCTACAGTCAACGAAGAGAAAAAAATTACATGGACACACTGAACATATAACAGAGATAAAAAAATAGCGAAGATGGAGCACGCCATAATAGCAAAAAACTCTATAAACTGCGCTATCACAATCCAAAAGCTTTTACAACAAAACTAAACCTATCATAAAATGCATTTCGGTCTGAACACGGGGTAACGCTGTTTACACTGTGTCACATGAATCAGCAAGGCAACGCTGAGCCAAAAATAGAAACTATAAACTGTTCCGTAAACTTGTGGGTTATTCCGTCGTATGTTGAATTGTTTTATTTAAACTTAAATAATAAGGTTCATAGGGTTTTCTTTATAGAATTTATAAGAGTTAGTACATCGTATTGGTCCTTCAAAGCCTTCAATGTTCTTAGAAAAATAGGTACATCGTTTGTCATTAAAATATTCCGTAGGCAGAAATAAATACGAGCATGTTTCTTGACCCAAGTTCATGCTGCCGTCAAGGGTCACGGGGCGTGGCTACAGTTCCCCGCACTGTTTGCAGAAAGTGTGCACGAATGAAAAGTTATCTTTATAAAGCACAGTTCGTCAAAATAGCTTAAAACACGCAGCATTAAAAGTGCATCTGAAAGTATATTTAATGCTCTGTCATATTAAAGTTCAATTGATGCAAATGCATTATGGATAAACGTGTTGCACATACTTCATTGTCGTCATTAAAATTTGCAAGGCAAATTCAGACATCTCGAAAAAAAAGTGTGGCTTCCCATTTAATGTTGCGCGCTTATTTTCGCCTGTAGCTTTTGCAAGCTTGTTTATAAATATCTGATATTAATACGAAAGTTAATGTCCAGGGTTCTTTCTTTACGTGCCTGGCAAACAAGTATTAGTTTACTTTTGTTGCACATATCTCTTTCTCCAAAGAAAGTAATAACTGCTGGGTGACGGTTTATAACTTTAATAAACATGAAGAACTTCACAATAGACCCATTGATGTGGTCCGGCAATTAGTACGCAACCAAGACTAATAATAATAATAATAGTCCCTCATATGTATGAAACAATCCTTTCAATCATGAAATATGAAATACAGTTGTATACTTTTAATTTACTGAATATTGTATACATGAATATATCTTATGGGCCATGCACACACACCCAGATACACATCTCAACAGCCAAACGGCTGGAACTTCAATCCCTCGTTTGTCCATACACTTTTCTGCTAAACTCTCTTCTCTTTTTGCACACGCCTCGTTAGCAATCCCTTCCTGCAATTTGCGAGCTTGTCACACTGCCGTCTCATCACGTGACATAGAGTGTTTAGTGGACTGGGGTAGCGAAGCGGTGTTCTGGGCATTCAAATTAACTGCATTTTCTAACTCCCAACAGTAATACTGTAGCCAAAATAGTTTGTCTTTTTCTATATTTATTTTGGTCTTCTTGCAATAAGACTATCCGCCCTGATGACTGCACGCTCCATAACGAGATAAAAGATGGAAATGATAATGAACGGTGAATGAGATGTCACAAATATTAATAATATATTTTAAAATCAAAATATAAAATGTAGTCCGTTTCGATCACGTATGAAGAAACTTCTGAAGGAGGCAAATGAGAAAAAGACATGAAACTATAATTTTAAAGAGGATTTTTTAAATTGGTATCAATTTAGATCGAATATTATGCCTGAGGGTGCTCTAGTCTCATTCTTTCTTTGTCTCTTCAGAGATCCCCGGGAGCTAGACGGGACTAGACAGAATATACAAGACATTATGATTTTGGAATGCAGAATATACTTTTTTGTATGCTGGAAGCGTAAATGAATATACTCTGAATAAACATTTCACAGAAAGTATGAAATTGTTTTCACTCGCAAACTGTTAGCACATCTGTAAAAACAATTTTCTTTGAAAAATACGAAACTTGCATTGAACTACGAGAGTCATTAACTCGGATATGTAGAGAGGTACTGACCAGATAAATGTGGACGAAATTTTGATAATTCACCGGAGCCGTGCTAGACCAGCATTCTACGTCAGAAAAGTCTGTCTCTGATCTGGACCACGGAAAATATGGCGCTGTAGAAACGTTAGAGACCAGTGAAAAAAAAAAAATAAATAAATTCTGACAAAAATTCTAGGACTAAAGAAGACAGCTCGTCAGCATACTGAAGAGATTTCGTCTAAGGTTGAAACTTTAAAAAGATATGAGAAAGAACTAGGGAAGAGGTGAGAGGCGCAGACTAGTGAACAGTAAATTATTGCCATAATTAACATAAATTAAGAAACTACGGCTAATGTCAAATTATTCATTAACATTTCCAACTTAGTTTCGTAACATTAGGATCAAAATCTTGGACATCACCAATTGTGTACTATGCTACTGTTAATGTCCAGCCAGCAGCAAGTGATGTTAAGTAAACTGAGAACAAAATAGTGCTATATTCACAAGCTTTAACATTCTTGATTTATTATGTCAAGATTTTACGAAACTAATCGAAATGATATTTTGTGGAGTTTTGACTTCACTTTCAATAAAAAAAATTCCGTTCCTGGAATATGTAGTTTACGAATAATGTGAGTGAATGTTAGTAAGCTAGCCCGTGGGTTTTCATTGGGGGAAAGGGAAATCATGTAACTTTAATCCTGGGGATCACGTGCTTTTAAATGCCGTTAAGTGAGGGCGTCTGTGGCCTAATGGATATGAACGCAGTTTCATAATCCAGATATACCAGGTTCGAAACCTGCTGCAGGCGATTTGGTAGCAGATCGCTTTGTGTGGATTTTTAACAATTGTATAAGCGCCGTACCGTTCAGAAAGCAATGGTAAACTACTGAATGAAAAAATTGCCTAAAAAAATGACAAACAGCCAATAAAAGCTGGGATTTATTGCCACGTCCTGTAAAAGGATAAGCAACTAACTTTAAGTGAGGGCTAGTCCAAGATTTCCCTAGCTTAACTGCATCATCCCCTTCCCTTCCGCCACCTAAAGATCTACTAGATAATCAACCGTGATTACAGGTAGAGTGATCTAGACCGGTTACCGACCCCTGTTCTAGAACAATATACTTTTCTATCAGTAGGAGTAGGATGATAAGTAATAGAGAAACTATCAATTCTATCAGTAGGAGTAGGATGATAAGTAATAGAGAAACTATCAATTCTATCAGTAGGAGTAGGATGATAAGTAATAGAGAAACTATCAATTCTATCAGTAGGAGTAGGATGATAAGTAATAGAGAAACTATCAATTCTATCAGTAGGAGTAGGATGATAAGTAATAGAGAAACTATCAATTTCTTGATAATATCAGATTGTTCCTTTTGTGTGTGCCCTTGTCTTCTTGATGCTCTAAGCAAGGGCTTAGTATGCATAGTAGATAATCGGGCTTTGGATCTGTTAACGTCTTCAAGTAGCTGTTGCGGCATATAAAATGTGAACACAGGTATCTCTAACGCACCTTAATAAACTGTAAATTTGACCAGCGTTTATCGTTTTTTCTTTCATGGAATATTCTCCAGACTTGTCTAATGGATTATATTTCCCAGAGTTCATTTTATTGTCTTCTGGTATCTATAACCATGGCTAGTCTTTCTCAATGGAAGTAAGAAAGAGTTCTTTAGTATTGCGCACGTCCAATTTTGTTATGTGGACGCTAGTCATGAGCAATTATAATTAAACAAAGCAAAATTGTCACTAGAGGTCACAGAAATGTGGTATTATAGAAAACTGTTGATCCAATGAAAAGGTAAATGATACATAAGAAAGAAACGCTCCATGAGAATATTATGGGAAGAGATAGTTGAAATATTTTGCTACAAGCAGAATTGACGGAAAAATATTCTGGACAACAAAGAAATAAGATACAGGATATATTAACAATGGAAGAAAGCGTGTAACAGATTACACAAATGCATTAGGAGCTGGAATTTATAGAGACACATGTTTCCCAGCTGTCACCACTACAAGACAGTTCTTGCTATGAAATCCACGTGGTAAGATAGATGGAGGAAAACCGAAAAAAAAACATATAAAGAAGATAACTGAAGATATAAATGAGGAAGACATGGAAAGATCTAGAGCTGATGGCACGTGACAGGAGGACTTGGTTTGAGCTCATTGAAGGCCTATGCTCCTGTGGGAGCTGTAGTGATGATTATGATGGTATTTCCTTATGCCAGTTAGGATGACACCTGATGAAGAAGCTGATGCTGATGGTGATGATGGTAACCAGGAAGAATCGGACCGCGATTTAATTAGTGAGCTGACGTCATCAAAGTGTATGATACTTGCGTCATTAATGAGGTCTTCCGTAGGTAATTATCCAGGGGTCACATGAACTTTAATATCTAGTTCTGGCTGAAGCTCATTAGCATATTCATCTTTATATATTACTGACCTACATTAATGTATCAAGAAATAAACTCAATGATTGACAACTGCGCTGGGAATATTTGAAAATAATAACAGTTTCGTTCACGGTGAGATCAATATGAATTAAAATGCTAGAAAAAAAATCGTTACTGGAGCGTTCATATGGCACTTGTTATTTTGAGTGGCCTTGGAATAGATCTGCAGTAAAATTGAAGTGGGGCAGGGAGAAGGGAGGGAGAAGGACAAGCAAAGAGAAATAAGACACACAATACTGAGATATTGTGTGTATGTGAGTGTTTGTTTGTGTTTGTTTGTGTGTAGTGGAAAGGAAACTGATCCAAAACAAACAATAAAAACTGAAGTATCTTTTTTTTGGAAGAAAGAAATGAATGTGTTTTCTGTAAACCGACAACATTAGATCTTGCGAATGTTTGCGTCCGCGGATTAAGCATATCGCTAAATTTGGAACCTGAACAACGCATATTGTATGAGAAGATGATGATGAAACGGTTGATGGGACTAAAGAAAGAAATTAAGAGAGCTGTGTTAATTATTTGACAAGGCCCGTCGTCTGTGTAACTTTTAGCTTGTTCAAGGCCCGTCTTCCGTGTACGTTTCAGCCTGTTCAAGACCCGTCATCTGTGTAACTTTTAGCCTGTTCAAGGCCCGTTGTCCGTGTAACTTTTAGCCTGTTCAAAGCCCGTAGTCCGTTAACTTTTAACTTGTTCAAGGCCTGTCGTCCGTGCAACTATTAGCTTGTACAAGGCCCTAGTCCGTATAACTTTTACCATGTTCAAGGCCCATTATCCGTGTAACATTTAGCCTGTACAAAGCCCGTGGTCTGTGTAACTGTTAGCTTGTTCAAGGCTCGTCGTTCGAGTAACTTTTAGCTCGTGCAAGACCCCTCTCCGTGACACTTTTAACTTGTTCAAGACCCGTCGTCCGTATAACTTTTAGCTTCTTCAAGGCCCGTCGTCTGTGTACTTTTTAGCCTGTACGAGGCCTGTTGTCCGTGTAACTTTTAGCCTGTATAAGGCATGTCGTCCGTTTAAGTTTTAATCTGTATAATCTGTATAAGGCCTGTTGTCCCTGCACCTTTTAGTCTGTATAAAGCTCTTCATGCCTGTATCTTTTACGAGGCACATGATGCTGATATCTCTTAGCTGCACAAACTCCGTCGTTCGTGTGCCTATTATTCTGTTCAGGACCCACGGTGCAGATATCTCTTGCTGTGTAGAATATACACATAGCTTATATATCTTGGTCTGTACAAGGCCCTTAGAGGTTACATGTCTTAGTCTATAGAAGGTCCACAGAGCTTATATCTCGTAGTCTGAAGGAGGACCGTAGTGCTTAAATTTCGTTTCGTATACAATGTCAGTAGCTCGCTTATCTTGTAATCTGAACAATGACCACAGTACTTACAAGGTCCGCAGTCTTGATTTGCGTGTTAGTCTTTACAGAATCTGTTAAAATTTCAGTCCGCTGTCCACACTTAAAACATATAGTCATTGTCTCTCGTTTTTACAACTGAAAGTTTGTTATTAAATTTGGTCATCAGAAATTGAGCATGACTGCAGCAGAACTATATAAACCGATAAGATTAAAGAAAATAAGTAATAGCGTGGTCTTACTAAGATAAAGGTCCAAGTTTAGCCAACGTTGTGATCAAGACTCTTTCATCAGGAACAAGACGGACGAAAAAATTATTTTTCCATACCGTAGCGGTAACGTTGGCTGTTCTTCGTCCTTTATATTAAACGGTATTGTAAACGAAAATATGCGATGCGTTTGCTGAGACAGGGCGAATTGCCTATATTACAGCCACCAGACCTTCGTCAAGGACGGGACAAACGAAAACAGTATAATTCTATACCATGGATGTTAGTTTGGATATTCTTTGTCCTTGAGCTTAGTCTATTTTCGTTCACGTCAGTGTGACGACATTTTATCGCGTTCTTTTACATCTCTTCGTTCTCTGCTACATTATCCATTTATTTCTGCATTTTTACGAACATACGATTGTGCCCTGCCACTCCTTAGATTTGGGTCCGTTTTTTCCATACTGTAATCATGTCATTTCATGGATAATTGACCCCCGCCTGACAGATTATAGTCCGTTCGGAAATTCGTGCCCACAGAAAGTGTCAATTTTCTCTAAAACTGTTTGTTGTATGGACATAGATTTTTGCATGCAGTCTTAGATTTTCCATGCAGTTATTAATATATTTTTTGCCCTTACAAAACTCATGTCATGTTAGAATTTTCTTCTTTACGTTATATAAAAAAACTCTTACTGTTGTCTGGGTTAATTTTTAGTAGTTTTACAGGAAAGTTACAAGATCCGTTCAGAAATATTTTTTTTGGTTTGAATTAGTGTAGTGACTACATGTCCGCACGAGTGCGCACCTATTGTACACAGTCGCGAGTAACTAATTCAAACAAAAAAACAATATTTTTGAACGGATCTTGTAACTTTCCTGTAAAACTACTAAAAATTAACCCAGATAACAGTAAGAGTTTTTTATATAACGTAAAGAAGAAAATTCGAACATGACATGAGTTTTGTAAGGGCAAAAAATATATTAATAACTGCATGGAAAATCTAAGACTGCATACAAAAATGTATGTCCATACAACAAAGTTTTGGAGAAAAGTGACACTTTCTGTGGGCACGAATTTCCGAACGGACTATAATTTTATCGCCGAGCGAGTGATCCCAGACAGGCAAAATACGATGGCCGTAAAATGATTGTCGACTTTTACGTAACCCATTTCCGGCAACCCAGACATAGAGATTAAACACATGTGGTGTTGATCGCTCATCGCGACAATACTGACTTACACTACAAAGGAAGACCAAACTGTTGTCTGTGAAAACGTCTGTGGTCAGCGAATGTCAGCGATTATCCGTCTGGTGAACGAATTCAAGTACGGATGAAAACTGCATAAGCACTTCCGTCCAGAAGATTCTGTAATTATTATTACAGAGAAACCCGTCTGGGAAGACAAATTAGCGAGGGTACTATCTTGCAAGTCTGATTTGAAAGGTTACTTAAGAGTAAAGGAAGGAGCCATGCCAAATATCAAGGAGGTCATGTGTTCAAATTTTAAAATGATATTTTGAAACACGAGGGTGAAGGTAATAACTAAAGCCCGGACCCACTTCATTCTTTGCTTATGAATTGGATCAAATGAGAGCATGAAATATACATTCGTTCTGATTGGAAGTTTTGTCGGAAAAGCCATACGGAGGCTTGGAGCGAAAAGTGAAATATAACCTAGCAAATTCGGAGGCTAAAACATACTGCATTGCAACGTCAAAGTAGCAACTCCACAAGCCAGAGAGAATAAGACAGGATTTCGAATTGCAAGGTAGGACAAAATATTTGGACATCTTCGAGACTCAAGAAGAAAACCCGACTTTATAAATACAAAGACTGGAGACCTAGGAATCTAAGCACCTGTCATAAGAGGGACTCTAAAACTACTCCAGACCAAGTGTTCGAGGCATGTAAGCAAGTTGCCGTATCTATTCTAAAACTGTGCCCATAGAATATATTTCCCAAACTGAGGTAAGCTGTAACATATATTTTACAATTTGAATTTGACATGCTTGTACTTTCTAGTGGTTGTAATAGTCCATACGAGGCTAGCAACCTGAGCATAAGAAAATAGTATATTAATAAACCACCACAGCAAGCGCTGAAGATTTCTTCGTACTAATTCTTACAGGGAACCAACAGCAAAGGTAACCCCCAGACTTCGAATGGAGCAGGGAGTACGTGATGATTACATCAGCATGTGCATAGTTTATATTATCATTTTGTGAGTTATATGTAAACTTAACCATATTCATTCAGGCACAAGCCATTGCACTCGCTGCTGGCCAGTAAATTTTTTTTCATTAAAGTAACTTAAAAATTAATATACTAAGTTAACTTTGCTAAGACACATTCAGCATTGTCTTCTGAATATCTTGATAATATTACCTTAAGGTAGAAGCATCATTATCCTTATATTTGCATCTCTGCCAAGAGTAATCTTGGGCAAAGGTAGATACCTTTGAAGTCCCACATTAGATACTCTAGGGTTTGGCCATTGTTAGACCATCACTGCAGAGCAAAGGGAGGCAACCCGTGACAAATTGCGGACCTCTTCCTGGATTATAGAACCTGAAAGTTAATTCCCCTAGAAGTCACTGACAGAAATTTCGGATTTACTGAAAGAGTATTGTTATATTTTAGATAGATGTGATCATACGTGTTGCCATAAATAAGTAAATAAATAAATAATAAGCTGAAATAATTAAAGAGAATAATTAATAAGTGAGAAAGTAAATTTTCTCCAAAATAATTTAAAGGTGGAAAAATGTTCATTTGCTGAGGCCTAATTTTGTTTTTGTCGTTGTTGTTGATTTGGTCATTTGAACTTAAAGCTGCTAATTTTATTAAGTTGCAATTGCAATTTTCGTGTAGCCTGCAAACAGTCTTCTGGCACAGAATGGCCGAACCACATAATCTCCACATTTTTTACTTAAATGTTGCTAAAGATATGGGTTTGACTGGCCGAGATTTAGTTGACTTTGTTGAGAAGTCTGTGGAGAAAGACCAGGACTGGGCAGAAAAAGCCGCTCTTCGTGAGGAAAGAAAGCTGGAGAGAGACCACGAATAGGCACAAGCCAAAGAAAAGGAAGAGCAAAGAAAACAGGAAGCAACGGAAAGTGAAAGAAAAGAACAGGCCGACAGAGCTCACGCCATCGGGATAAAAGAACTTGAGAATGAACGAATGCGAACAAACTCTGGGTCCAGTGCTCATGGGTCTGGAAGTTCTCAAGGTTGCGATGGGTGAAAGCATCTCTCATGCGGTGGCGCTTAGTGCAGCTTCCTTCCAGTTAGAAGTCTACTCCAGGCTTCGGAGGAAATAGACATCTATCTCTCTAGGTTTGAATCCTTAGCATCTACCTATAGCTTAGAGAGGGGAAAATACAACATAAAGCTATCCCAGAGTCTGAGGGTATCAGCTTTTGATGTATTTCTTAAAATGCCCACTGATGAACAAAACAACTATTGCATGTTGGAGAAGGCCTTGCTTCAATGTTTTCAGCTGACAAAAACTGACATTTCAGAGCAAGTTCAGTGAGGCTAAGAGGCAGAAGGAGAAGTCGTTTAGGAAATTCGCTATACGACTAACAACGTACTTGGAGAAATGGGGATCTGTCAGCATCTTCAATGAATCATATGAAGGGCTGCAGGAGATGATAATCGTGGAACACTTCAAGGACTCGCTCAGCCCTGACATGAGATGGTTCCTGGCAGAGCATGGGGCCGAAACTCTCGATCAGGTGGTGTTATTTTCTGATCGTTGTCAGAGTGCCCAGTTGGTGGTGACCCCAGCAAAGAGACGCATCCACGAGAGTCACCCTAAAGAAAAGGATCACACTGACACCGAATCCAAGAGTAAGAACAACACAACATACAAAACTGCCCAACAACAATCACAGGACAGCACCAGGTAGAAACAGAGCAATTCAGCCCAGGGAACTGGAAGACAATGGTGTAGATCATGTAAAAATGACACACATTTCACGTCGGACTGTAACCTGCAAAAAACAGGCCCTTATAACGTTGCATGCCTGCTAAAGAGGTCGACAGGGAACCATGACCTTCAGATATGCCTACAAAACCCCATTCATTCCTAGTGAGCAAGTATCGGTTGGTAACCAAACAGTACTTTGTTTATATGATCTGGGCTTAGAATACTCAGCTCTAGTTTCACCATCTTTGGTGAAGGCCCACTAATAAACTGGTGAAACTGTAGAAATGCAAAGGCACCGGAAGAGTATAGACCCTATAATTCTTTAGGCTGCGGAAATTGATGTTTCAACCCGATTTGTGCCGTGAAAAATCAATGCGGCAGTTTTAGACTATTTAGACTACCCTCTCATTTTAGGGAAAAAATATGTGTTTCTTGGAGATCCCATAATACGCCCAAGTCCACATAAGACAAAGAGGACCCAAGACATAACCCAGCGGCCCCTGAACTCCACTCTGTAATCAGCCCGAACTTATCGGAGTTAAAGAAGGCACAACGGGATGATGAAACCCTAAAGCCTTGCTTCTCAAAGTTGTATGGTAATTATTCCCATACTCCTCAGGGAGCATATTAAAGGGAGAAAGTTTTGATTTACAGACGAGTGGGGAACAAGAGACAGTTATTTGTCCCACTACCTTACCGATTCTGCCTAATGCAGGAAATGCATTCGACCATATATATATATATATATATATAGGGCTGAGATTTTTAACGTAATTTTTTTTAATCGATTAATTGATAAAAAATAATTTTAATCGATTATTATATTTTCAATAATGTTTATGTTTTTTGCTTAAATGTAAAAGCATTTGCTATGTTAAAGGTTTGTAATATGGAACTGGGCAAGTATGGTCAATAATAATAAATTATTTAGTTGTAACTTTTAGTATTTTCGTTATATTTTCTAGACGATGTTGCCTTATAACAAGTAAAATAAATAAAGTCCTCGGTAACCTTAACAAAAAATGTATTAATGATTTTTTATAACTCATGAAACTGTTCGAAATTAATCCATTAATCTTCGATTAAGAAATTCCATTAATTATTGTGACAGGTTATGTAAAAAGACTACATGAATCCGTCCGCTTTTCGCTTTCCACCTTTGTTCCTCATTAGCATGGTGTTACCAGTTTATTTTCTTTAACATTTTTTTTTGTGTAGCAGATTAAGATTGGCCAATACTTCTGCTTCTAAGTCAAGTTTATAGTGGTGGAAAGAAGGCAATGCTGATATATGTATATACGCTGATAATAACGATCAGCTTAGGTCGGACTTACGGATGGCCGACCGGTGTGTGAATGAGTGACTGTCAACATACGCGAATGCAAAGGGTTCTGGCATACCTACCCAGGCTGGGACCACACACCACAGTAAACGTAAGAGTCAGGAAATGTTGAAACGACTGGTAACGTTATACACAGTTCATTACCGACACAGTGACGTAGACATCATGGTATAAATAGTTCACAGCATAAACATACAGCATCGGGTGAATAAATCCAAATATCCGTTAACCGGGACCGCCTGCATCACGGTTCATAATAACATAACTTGGGCTGACCTACTCCAATGTTTTGAATAATCAGTACTATACATAAACACGCCAGCACAGTAAATCCAAGGCTTTGAACACAAATGCAGTACAACAATAAGCCATCATAATCCAATGCTTGAGTAATAAACGCAGTACATCAATAATCCATCATAATCCACGCTTTGAACAATAAAATGCAGTATAACAATAAGCCCGTGCAATCCAAGGCTGTGTATGACAAATACAACGGGAGAAAAACATTCCCGTAAATCTCTTTATCTTCACTTCGATTATATATATATATATATATATATATATATATATATATATATATATATATATATATATATATATATATATATATATATATATATATATATATATATATATATATATATATATATATATATATATATATATATATATATATATATATATATATATATATATATATATATATATATATATATATATATATATATATATACTCTGCACTTTATGAAATATTCTCCTTTACATAAAGAACCCACTGGAACACACTAGCGAGATGATATTCACCATCCCGAAGCCCTGTCAGGAACGTACTGTCACGAGATTACTGCATCTCAGAACAGCTCAGTAAAAATTACTCATGTGCGGACTAACCGCGTGAGACTATCGCTCAGCTCAACAGTCTCTCCCCAAACTAACACTAAGAATATTCGACAACTTGCTTTATCATATTTTTTTAAAACAAACTAGCAACCACACAGTTGAGCTGTGTTCAAAAATTATCGAGCAATAAGCCCCCAACTCAAAAAATCATCTCATCACTAAAGCGTGCTAACTAACTTGTGTACAAAAATCCGACCCATACATATAAATCTTTAACACCTAACTCCCATTAATAAAACATGACTTAACAGACTACACCGACCCCCGGGGGAAAAAAATGATATCATCATTTTTTGACAATTACATCGAACAAAAATGTGAGGTCGATGACATTCTAATATCTACAACAAATAATTATATTATGTTAAGTCATACAATTAACCTAACAATAAAGGGATGGAAGTGTGAGTAGAGTATGAAGAAGTATGTAACTAGAATCAAATGCAAACGTAGATGAAGTATGGAAGCATAAACACAATAAGAACCATCAAGCGAATAGTAAAAGAAGAGATGGAATGAAATGAAGAATGACCAGCAAAGAAAGAAAACAATGAAAGGAGAGTAAGAAAACAGAACAATGATACAACATGGTAACCATAAAATTAAACAATGCATTGTATAAATAAACACTATTATGGCAAAACAACGTGTTCTAGAAAAAACAATGCATATCTAAACCAAAGAATAAATAGCTAGCTACCATTTAAAAATTACATAATATGCAAGAATAGCCAAGTTACTAAACTTATGCAGTACAAATGATGAACTTATTATAGACATCAAAATTAACAATACTGCTACAAATAGTTACCCCTAGCTCACAATCAAGCGCTGGGTAATGAAAATATCTCCCAATGTCAGAAAAAACACCTTTCCAAAGTACAATACCGAAATGTATCGTAATGATAATCTAAATTTAAATCGCATTATTACTATAACTGTAACACGTTCAATGTTTATACCAAACACAGTCATACAAGAACAATATGGCAATGGCATGGTGCATAAAAAGTAAATAATACAATGTCTTAAATTAAACATATACTATAAATATCCATAGCTCAAGTGATCTTGAAAACTCTTGTGAGCATGAGGATACATAATCATCTAGTGTGGCAGCAAAACTCTGTCTGTCTTCACTGGAACAGGAAAACTTGCCCAAGGCGACATATACAACAGGTTGAAAAGTAAAAGCCTAATCACGTAACATAGCAACTCTGAATCTCATGGGAAAGCCGTCGCTATGAAAAAACACAAATGAAAATCACTATTTTAATAACGGTAGGATTTTATGAAAGGCAACAATTAACTTTAAATTTAACCTACCGCGTGTGGTTTTGTAAACTTCCGACCCCTGTACGATGTTAATCAAACCTTCCTCCGTTACACGAGAAAGGGTAACAGAGAAAGTAGCACAGACTAACCTGATATAACAATTGTATAGGGCGATAAAGTGTCTGAGAAAAACAGCAGTGTGTAATGCTGTACGGAAAAATCGTGAATACACAAACGATACTCCCTTCAATAGGCAAAGTACTAAGAGTGGCATGATGACTAAGGTTGTAATTATGGCTGACAATCTGAGATTTTGCGCAAGACAAAGGAAATGCAGTTGACAAATGCGTACATCTCAAAGGCTGAACTGAAGTCATAGCCTGTGTACTGGGCAAAGAAAAAAGTAAGAAATATACCATAAAGGTGTAAAAGCAGACAGTAGTAAACTTGGACCTATGTCGAAGTTTAAAAGAAAAGAAGTAAGTACGACAAAAAAGTCGAAAAAGACGAAGATACTGAAAAGGTACTGTTAATAAGAAAAGTAAAGAAACTCATAAGGTATAGATATGTACTAACAACTAAGTTCGTACATGTAGCAAAGAAAACTCTAGTCATTGCAGCAAAGAAGTTGCAATCAACGTGACTGGATGTAAATTCAGTCGTAGCTATAAAGTTAGTGTGTGTGTCAGACAAAACCGAAGGATCTTCTTCTATAATGGTACTTAAAGAAGAATCAAAGTTAGAGTAACGACGTACTGAGGTATGTCGAACTGGGCTAAAAGAAGCACTAAAATTTGTATGATGAACAATCGTATCATCAATACTGCAAGATTTCACCAAATCAGCCGAATGTATCATGTTAGCAGAATGTACCTGGTGAAAAGATTTTGGCATAGTTGTTAGTGTGGAAGCAGTAAGATTATGTTGCCGTTCCCAAGCAGCAATTTGTACCGGCGTACACACCTTTATACCATGTATCTGTCCGACAGTTAGGTCAGCGATAGGCGCTCTGAGCATACATGCGTGTATATAACCAGTGAAAAATGGTGTGGCAATGTGGACTATGGCCGTCGGAAAAGTCTCAACTGTCCCACCGAACGTCACACATTTCACCATATTACCCGTTGCGCAAGATGGATGAACTAGAGACTAACTAATTCCAACAGTTGCGCATCCCGAATCAAAAAGTACTGAGACAGGATTATTATTCACAAATCCCTTGTGTAGGGTACGAGACCCTCTTCCGTCATGCGCAGCTAAGGCAGGAAGAGTAGTCGGAAGAGGATGACCGCAACTCAAGGTCGTCACCGCTTTAGGTTGGAACAAAGTTGTGCACTCCGGGCACTGAGATGCTCTCTCGAAATCGAAAGCAGAGCAAGCAGTAGCATTAGAGACACTATCATTATTGTTACTTTGATTATTAATAACCTGGGGCTCCTGTTGAGCAGAGTTAGCATGGCGATGCGATCTATCATTTGGAGATCTACCGTCATATCGAGATCTATCACCGCTATTATCTCTATTGGGAGCAGTGTTATTCGCTCTATTGAAACTATTGTTCTGATTTGAACCCCAGTTAGCATTGTTGCGATTACTATTTCCCCTTTGGTCAAAATACCTATTAGATGGATTTTGTTGTCTCCAAGAAAAATTATTGTAAGGCTGATAATTTCTAGTGTAGTTACCCCTTCCAAAATTTCCATAATTGTTGGAACCAAAATGTTGAGGTCCGTTAAATTGTCTCCAGTTTCTTGGAGAGGGAGAATTACTACGTGATGGACCTTCTTGGTGCTGTCTAAAATCACGATTATCTCTCCTACCAAAATTGCGTTCAGCACTTTGTGATCTACGGCGCAAATTAGGAGCATATGGTATTGCTGAAGCTACGGGTAAACCCTCTCTGACTTGAGAGTGGCTAACAGTCACATTTGGGTGTGCCGTGACGTATTGGCAACAATATTGTTCCATATCTTTCAAGTTCGTAGGCTTTCGCTCATGTAAAAAGGAAAGAAAAGAAGTGTTAACTGATGACATGACTTTGTCACGAAGCAATAAGTCCATAAGGGCTTCATATGTGTGTTCAGTTTTTGAAAGTTCAATCCAACGTGAAAACGTAAGACGTATATTTGCTATAAACTCTGAAAAATCTTCCCCAGTCTCCGGTAACAGAGTCTTAAAGCGCAGACGATAACCGCCTTAATTAAGTTGGTATTTCTTTAATAAGGCAGCCCTGGCAGTATCTTAGTTATTTTTGTCAGGCCCCTCCAACCTACTAACAACATTCATTGCATCACCCGTAAGTAGTTCCATAAGTCGTGCACAATATTCCGACTTATCTATTTTCTGAGATTCACATGTAAGTTCAAATCTATTTAGGTAAAATAAGATATCGTTGGAGGTAGGTTTAAATTGAGGTAATCTAAGTTTATAGTGGTGGAAAGAAGGCAATGCTGATATATGTATATACGCTGATAATAACGATCAGCTTAGGTCGGACTTACGGATGGCCGACCGGTGTGTGAATGAGTGACTGTCAACATACGCGAATGCAAAGGGTTCTGGCATACCTACCCAGGCTGGGACCACACACCACAGTAAACGTAAGAGTCAGGAAATGTTGAAACGACTGGTAACGTTATACACAGTTTATTACCGACACAGTGACGTAGACATCATGGTATAAATAGTTCACAGCATAAACATACAGCATCGGGTGAATAGATCCAAATATCCGTTAACCGGGACCGCCTGCATCCCGGTTCATAATAACATAACTTGAGCTGACCTACTCCAAGGTTTTGAATAATCAGTACTATACATAAACAAGCCAGCACAGTAAATCCAAGGCTTTGAACACAAATGCAGTACAACACTAAGCCATCATAATCCAATGCTTGAGTAATAAACGCAGTACATCAATAATCCATCATAATCCACGCTTTGAACAACAAAATGCAGTATAACAATAAGCCCGTGCAATCCAAGGCTTTGTATGACACATACACCGGGAGAAAAACATTCCCGTAAATCTCTCTATCTTCACTTTGATAATATATATATATATATATATATATATATATATATATATATATATATATATATATATATATATATATATATATATATATATATATATATATATATATATATATATATATATATATATATATATATATATATATATATATATATATATATATATATATATATATATATATATATATATATATATATATATATATATATATATATATATATATATATATATATATATATATATATATATATATATATATATATATATATATATATATATATATATATATATATATATATATATATATATATATATATATATATATATATATATATATATATATATATATATATATACTCTTTACTTTATCAAATATTCTCCTTTACAAAAAGAACCCACTGGAACACACTAGCGAGATGATAGTCACCATCCCGAAGCCCTGCCAGGAACGTACTGTCACGAGATTACTGCATCTCAGAACAGCTCATTAAAAATTACTCATGCGCGGACTAACCGCGTGAGACTATCGCTCAGCTCAACCGTCTCTCCCCAAACTAACACTAAGAATATTCGACAACTTGCTTTATCATATTTTTTTTTTAACAAACTAGCAACCACACAGTTGAGCTGTGTTCAAAAATTATCGAGCAATAAGCCCCCAACTCAAAAAATCATCTCATCACTAAAGCGTGCTAACTACCTTGTGTACAAAAATCCGACCCATACATATAAATCTTTAACACCTAACTCCCATTATTAAAACATGACTTAACAGACTACACCGACTCCCGGGAAAAGAAATGATATCATCATTTTTTTTTGACAATTACATTGAACAAAAATGTGAGTTCGATTACATTCTAATATCTACAACAAATAATTATATTATGTTAAGTCATACAATTAACCTAACAATAAAGGGATGGAAGTGTGAGTAGAGTATGAAGAAGAAGTATGTAACTAGAATCAAATGCAAACGTAGATGAAGTATGGAAGCATAAACACAATAAGAACCAACAAGTGGATAGTAACAGAAGAGATGGAATGAAATGAAGAATGACCAGCAAAGAAAGAAAACAATGAAATGAGAGTAGGAAAAGAGAACAATGATACAACATGGTAACCATAAAATTAAACAATGCATTGTATAAATAAACACTATTATGGCAAAATAACATGTTCTAGAAAAAACAATGCATATCTAAACCAAAGAACAAATAGCTAGCTACCATTTAAAAATAGCATAATATGCAAGAATAGCCAAATTACTAAACTTATGCAGTACAAATGATGAACTTATTATAGACATCAAAATTAACAATACTGCTACAAATAGTTACCCCTAGCTCACAATCAAGCGCTGGGTAATGAAAATATCTCACAATGTCAGAAAAAACACCTTTCCAAAGTACAATACCGAAATGTATCGTAATGATAATCTAAATTTAAATCGCATTATCACTATAACTGTAACACGTTCAATGTTTATACCAAACACAGTCATACAAGAACAACATGGCAATGGCATGGTGCATAAAAAGTAAATAATACAATGTCTTAAATTAAACATATACTATAAATATCCATAGCTCAAGTGATCTTGAAAACTCTTGTGAGCATGAGGATACATAATCATCTAGTGTGGCAGCAAAACTCTGTCTGTCTTCACTGGAACAGGAAAACTTGCCCAAGGTTACATGTACAACAGGTTGAAAAGTAATAGCTTAATCATGTAACATAGAAACTCTGATTCTCATGGGAAAGCCGTCGCTGTGAAAAAACACAAATGAAAATCACTATTTTAATAACGGTAGGATTTTATGAAAGGCAACAATTAACTTTAAATTTAACCTACTGCGTGTGGTTTTGTAAACTTCCGACCCCTGTACGATGTTAATCAAACCTTCCTCCGTTACACGAGAAAGGGTAACAGAGAAAGTAGCACCGACTAACCTGATATAACAATTGTATAGGGCGATAAAGTGTCTGAGAAAAACAGCAGTGTGTAATGCTGTACGGAAAAATCGTGAATACACAAACGATACCCCCGTCAATAGGCAAAGTACTAAGAGTGTCATGATGACTAAGGTTGTAATTATGGCTGACAATCTGAGATTTTGCGCAAGACAAAGGAAATGCAGTTGACAAATGCGTACATCTCAAAGACTGAACTGAAGTCATAGCCTGTGTACTGGGCAAAGAAAAAAGTAAGAAATATACCATAAAGGTGTAAAAGCAGACAGTAGTAAACTTGGACCTATGTCGAAGTTTAAAAGAAAAGCAGTAAGTACGACAAAAAAGTCGAAAAAGACGAAGATACTGAAAAGGTACTGTTAATAAGAAAAGTAAAGAAACTCATAAGGTATAGATATGTACTAACAACTAAGTTCGTACATGTAGCAAAGAAAACTCTAGTCATTGCAGCAAAGAAGTTGCAATCAACGTGACTGGATGTAAATTCAGTCGTGGCTATAAAGTTAGTGTGTGTGTCAGACAAAACCGAAGGATCTTCTTCTATAATGGTACTTAAAGAAGAATCAAAGTTAGAGTAACGACGTACTGAGGTATGTCGAACTGGGCTAAAAGAAGCACTAAAATTTGTGTGATGAACAATCGTATCATCAATACTGCAAGATTTCACCAAATCAGCCGAATGTATCATGTTAGCAGAATGTACCTGGTGAAAAGATTTTGGCATAGTTGTTAGTGTGGAAGCAGTAAGGTTATGTTGCCGTTCCCAAGCAGCAATTTGTACCGGCGTACACACCTTTATACCATGTATCTGTCCGACAGTAAGGTCAGCGATAGGCGCTCTGAGCATACATGCGTGTATATAACCAGTGAAAAATGGTGTGGCAATGTGGACTATGGCCGTCGGAAAAGTCTCAACTGTCCCACCGAACGTCACACATTTCACCATATTACCCGTTGCGCAAGATGGATGAACTAGTGACTAACTAATTCCAACAGTTGCGCATCCCGAATCAAAAAGTACTGAGACAGGATTATTATTCACAAATCCCTTGTGTAGGGTACGAGACCCTCTTCCGTCATGCGCAGCTAAGGCAGGAAGAGTAGTCGGAAGAGGATGACCGCAACTCAAGGTCGTCACCACTTTAGGTTGGAACAAAGTTGTGCACTCCGGGCACTGAGATGCTCTCTCGAAATCGAAAGCAGAGCAAGCAGTAGCATTAGAGACACTATCATTATTGTTACTTTGATTATTAATAACCTGGGGCTCCTGTTGAGCAGAGTTAGCATGGCGATGCGATCTATCATTTGGTGATCTACCGTCATATCGAGATCTATCACCGCTATTATCTCTATTGGGAGCAGTGTTATTCGCTCTATTGAAACTATTGTTCTGATTTGAACCCCAGTTAGCATTGTTGCGATTACTATTTCCCCTTTGGTCAAAATACCTATTAGATGGATTTTGTTGTCTCCAAGAAAAATTATTGTAAGGCTGATAATTTCTAGTGTAGTTACCCCTTCCAAAATTTCCATAATTGTTGGAACCAAAATGTTGAGGTCCGTTAAATTGTCTCCAGTTTCTTGGAGAGGGAGAATTACTACGTGATGGACCTTCTTGGTACTGTCTAAAATCACGATTATCTCTCCTACCAAAATTGCGTTCAGCACTTTGTGATCTACGGCGCAAATTAGGAGCATATGGTATTGCTGAAGCTACGGGTAAACCCTCTCTGACTTGAGAGTGGCTAACAGTCACATTTGGGTGTGCGGTGACGTATTGACAACAATATTGTTCCATATCTTTCAAGTTCGTAGGCTTTCGCTCATGTAAAAAGGAAAGAAAAGAAGTGTTAACTGATGACATGACTTTGTCACGAAGCAATAAGTCCATAAGGGCTTCATATGTGTGTTCAGTTTTTGAAAGTTCAATCCAACGTGAAAACGTAAGACGTATATTTGCTATAAACTCTGAAAAATCTTCCCCAGTCTCCGGTAACAGAGTCTTAAAGCGCAGACGATAACCGCCTTAATTAAGTTGGTATTTCTTTAAAGTGACAAATGTCGAGGTGTTGTCACGTGCTGGCCTTCAAAGTATGTATACGCTTCTTAGACAGCGCAGACTTCGCTGGCTTGGCCATGTTCGCCGCATGGAAGATGGTCGCATCCCAAAAGATATCTTCTACGGACAATTAGCAGATGGCAAGAGAACAGTTGGGCGACCACAGCTGAGGTTCAAAGATGTGTGCAAGAGAGATATGAGGGCACTGGACATGGATCCAGCAACATGGGAGGATGAAGCTGCCGATCGCACTAAGTGGCGATGCTATTTACGGCGCCACCTCAGATTTGGCGAAGAGAGGCTCACACAAGAAGCAGAGGTGAGGAGAAAACTTCGAAAGGAGCACCAGGAAAATAAGCAGCTGAGGTCTGTCACCTCAGGGGCGCATTCCCATAGTCAGTTATGACTGAAGGGGCTATTATTATTATTATTATCTTTAATAAGGCAGCCCTGGCAGTATCTTAGTTATTTTTGTCAGGCCCCTCCAACCTACTTACAACATTCATTGCATCACCCGTAAGTAGTTCCATAAGTCGTGCACAATATTCCGACTTATCTATTTTCTGAGATTCACATGTAAGTTCAAATCTATTTAGGTAAAATAAGATATCGTCGGAGGTAGGTTTAAATTGGGGTAATCTAAGTTTATAGTGGTGGAAAGAAGGCAATGCTGATATATGTATATACGCTGATAATAACGATCAGCTTAGGTCGGGCTTACGGATGGCCGACCGGTGTGTGAATGAGTGACTGTCAACATACGCGAATGCAAAGGGTTCTGGCATACCTACCCAGGCTGGGACCACACACCACAGTAAACGTAAGAGTCAGGAAATGTTGAAACGACTGGTAACGTTATACACAGTTTATTACCGACACAGTGACGTAGACATCATGGTATAAATAGTTCACAGCATAAACATACAGCATCGGGTGAATAAATCCAAATATCCGTTAACCGGGACTGCCTGCATCACGGTTCTTAATAACATAACTTGGGCTGACCTACTCCAAGGTTTTGAATAATCAGTAGTATACATGAACAAGCCAGCACAGTAAATCCAAGGCTTTGAACACAAATGCAGTACAACAATAAGCCATCATAATCCAATGCTTGAGTAATAAACGCAGTACATCAATAATCCATCATAATCCAAGCTTTGAACAACAAAATGCAGTATAACAATAAGCCCGTGCAATCCAACGCTTTGTATGACAAATACAACGGGAGAAAAACATTCCCGTAAATCTCTCTATCTTCACTTCGATAATATATATATATATATATATATATATATATATATATATATATATATATATATATATATATATATATATATATATATATATATATATATATATATATATATATATATATATATATATATATATATATATATATATATATATATATATATATATATATATATATATATATATATATATATATATATATATATATATATATACTCTGCACTTTATCAAATATTCTCCTCTACAAAAAGAACCCACTGGAACAACACTAGCGAGATAATAGTCACCATCCCGAAGCCCTGCCAGGAACGTACTGTCACGAGATTACTGCATCTCAGAACAGCTCAATAAAAATTACTCATGCGCGGACTAACCGCGTGAGACTATCGCTCAGCTCAACCGTCTCTCTCCAAACTAACACTAAGAATATTCGACAACTTGCTTTATCATATTTTTTTTAAACAAACTAGGAACCACACAGTTGAGCTGTGTTCAAAAATTGACGAGCAATAAGCCCCCAACTCAAAAAATCATCTCATCACTAAAGCGTGCTAACTAACGTGTGTACAAAAATCCGACCCATACATATAAATCTTTAACACCTAACTCCCATTAATAAAACATGACTTAACACATGTACGTTTTGCTTACGCAAAATCCATGCCTTTTCGCTATCTAACTCACATATTTAGCCACGCCTATTTTTTCTTGTTTCACGCGCTGATTCTACCTGGATTCGTAACTGTCATTCCTTGAAAGGGGACGAACCTAAGGCGTTTGCCTGGAGCTCCCATGAGAGCAGAGCTGTCAGTATTACGACAACTGACAGAATACACGGGCCCAAAACACGTGAACGGTAAAACTGCTTTGTAGTTCTCTACAAGCTCGAGCGAATCCTGTGATGTTGTACATAACAGGGAGATAATCGCCGAGATCAGAAGCCTTTGTTGTCGATTCAACGGCGAACAGAGCCAACGGAGGAAATTCTTTATCTCGGAAGAAAACCCCGCTGATTTCCCCTGAGTGCCCAAGGCGTGACTTTCGTCATGTCTCAGCGAAACAACGCTATTCTAGTATAAATACTCAATCTCCTAAAATCAGTTATCTAGTCGCCTCACAAAATTTTGGATAATCTAGCTTCTAAGAGCCATGGTGGAAGTGTAGTATTAGAAATTCCGTGGAGATTAATTCATTTCTGTTTGCGGTAATATATAGTTTATCATTAGAATTCACTGGGATTTTTTAGTGCTAAAAATTGTGTACTAAATAACGCATAGCTATTTTTTTTATTCCAGATGGTTTTAATTAACTAATAAATACGCTAGGCGATTGATAATTGACGGATACAATTTACTTCTATCCATTATGTGAAATTTTATAAATGACTAGTGCTTATATCACGTGTTAAAAGCGATAAGATGAACTAGACATTTGTGGTTTCTAATCTAATTTAATAACGGAATGGAAAAGAGATCTTACCTTTACGCGTGTTAGGATAAGATATTGATATTATGGTTAAATGTTTATATTTCTTCCAAAATCTAGGTTTGATCAAAAGCCAGCGAACTAGCGGTCTTATAAGGCATCCAGAGATATTAGTGTATTATTGGGTCTTCAATTTTCGACCTGTGCGGTCCACTTTCTTCCTCATGAGAGAGGCAAATTTCGAAACCATAGACATAATATTTAACTGGACCTGAACATTACCAGATTTTTAAATATAAATTGGATCAGGAACAATATATTTTTCTTTCTATGACGGTGACCATCACAAATACGTCTTATTACAACCAACTGTCGGCAGTGATGCCTGACTTATCCAAGAAAAAACAATTAACGCACCAACGTCAGCGACTACCTTAACATTTGCAGTAAGCACCAATGCTAGTCTGGGGCTGGAATTGGCAACAACCTGACACTGTATGGTGATATTATTATTGGTTATATATATAGTATTGGAAAAATATATAAAAAATCGAAAAAAGAATATTGTGTTACTGACTGAAGTTAATCACGGCAAAACGATGTGATTAAACGAATGTACTTAAAGCACTTCCCGCACATAACCGAACCAAAAGTGACTTGGTCGTTCCAAATTGCTGCGGTTAGCAGAAGTCTGTCCGATGATTACGGGCAGTTATGCACGCAGTCCTGAGATAAATGATCTCGTGCAACCGCCAGGGTGCTATCTATTTCTTGCGCTAAGTATTTTTCAGTGACAGAAGAGGGGAAGGACAGACAGAAAGAACGAGACAATGTTGAAAAAAAAAGAAGATACGGATTGATACGATGACATGAAATTGCGATATTATAGCTGGTGCATGATGATTGAAGAAGACGGTGGCGATGGATAGGATTCACATTGGGGAAGCATTGTGATAGAATTACAAGACAGTCTTTTTTCTGGAATCTTCAGAGTATGAGAGGTAGGGGGAGACAAATATACGCATGGGAAACAGAACTGGAAACAGAAATGAAAGCGATAAAGAAGACACGGAAAATATTGAGCTAATGGCACGGCCGTCGAGGACATGGCACGGCAGTCGAGGACATGGCACGGCAGTCGAGGACATGGCACGGTGTGTCCGCGTCAGTTGTATGCGCAGGTCACAGCATCAATTTGAAGATATGTGGCCGTGTAGGTTATACGGCACTAGTAGTTTTATAGATTTTATTTAGTCAGAGTTAATCTTTCATATGTTGTTGTGGTTCAAGTGCTAACTGGCCTTCCGCCAGAGATTGTAATACTTGACCTTTACTCAGTTTTTCAACCCAGGAATGTTCTTCCCTTTGAGTTTGGTGATAAGCAAAACAGTTTCAGCACAACAACGTATATCCAAAAGAAATTACTGTAAATTTCCACAAACAGCAATTCAGTAGAAAATTATATTAAAGTTTATTGATGTCATTAGACAAGTACTGGTATTTTCACAATGATTGGTTGTTTATCCACAAGGAAAATATACATATATCCACAAGGAAAAATACATCCAACAGAAAAATAAACTGGTCTTGATAACCTCAAAGACGAAGTTCACCTAACATCATCTGTACAATCCTCTAGTCTAAAATCATGGAATCATTGGAATCATAAATCCTAAAATCACAAAATCACCCTCTTATCGCCCACACCTCTTCTATTTATACTATTTCTTCTTTTTCTCCCGCCTTTTTCCACACGACCCGTTCTTTTTTCACACGGTACAATTTCTGCACACGACTTTCTGTTTTCGACTTTTTGCACACGACTTTCTGTTATTTCGACTTTTTTCACATGTGTGATCTTTTCCAACTTAACAATTGGATTTAAAAAAAAAAACCAGATCACACAAACATTCATTTCCCACTTTCCGCGCATAAAACCCATTCATTATTATCTGGGACTGACCTACGTTTGCCCTGTCAGAGCAGTAACTGCCAACTGAACTTTGAATGATTACTGCGTTTTGTGTAAAAACGTCTTATTTGCTTTTGAGGTCTGTCATTCTTATATGTAGCATATTATAGCACGTATAAATGCTTAGCGTGGAAGTAGTAGGGATAATGCTAGCGTGGAAGGCCAAGCGGTCACAACGGCACTCGAAGACATGGCACGGCACTCGAGGACATGGCACGGCACTCGAGGACATGGCACGGCAGTCGAGGACATGGCACGGCAGTCCAGGACATGGCACGGCACTCGAGGACACGGCACGGCAGTCGAGGATATGGCACGGCAGTCGATGATATGGCACGGCACTCGAGGACATGGCACGGCACTCGAGGACATGGCACGGCATTCGAGGACATGGCACGGCCGTCGAGGACATGGCACGGCAGTCGAGGACATGGCATGGCATTCGAGGACATGGCACGGCACTCGAGAACATGGCACGGCAGTCGAGGAAATGGCACGGCACTCGAAGACATGGCTCGGCAGTCGAGGACATGGCAAGGCAGTCGAGGACATGGCACGGCAATCGAGGACATGGCACGGCAGTCGAGGACATGGCACGGCAATCGAGGACATGGCACGGCACTCGAGGACATGGCACGGCAGTCGAGGACATCGCACGGCACTCGAGGACATGGCACGGCAGTCGAGGACATGGCACGGCAGTCGAAGACATGGCACGGCACTCGAGGACATGGCACGGCAGTCGAGGACATGGCACGGCAGTCGAGGACATGGCACGACAGTCGAGGACATGGCACGGCACTAGAGGACATGGCACGGCAGTCGAGGACATGGCACGAGTTAGTTGAAGACCTGTGTTCCTTGGGGAGCTGTAGGGTAATGTTGTGACGATAATGAGAAGATCACCATCATTGTAGCGAAACGGGCAAGACACTCTGGAATTACCAAGTAAACTAGTGTCTTTATGATGCATTATGAATCGCACACCAGTAATTCTCGCTATAATCATCATCACCCTTCAGCTGCCTGTGGAACATTGGCGTTGAACTAATTCATGCCAAAGAATCTTCTGTCTGTGCGACTCGTTCAATTTCTTTCCATATCTGCTTCATACTTTGTAGATTTGCAGTTTACTTATTCATGAGTTTGTAATGTCTTCTGCCATTTCTTTAACGTTGGGGATTCCAGAATAAAAACTGCCTTGTACTGCCAAGAAGTGTAATGAATATCTATCTATCTATCTATCTATCTATCTATCTATCTATCTATCTATCTATCTATCTATCTATCTATCTATCTATCTATCTATCTATCTATCTATCTATCTATCTATCTATCTATCTATCTATCTACCTACCTACCTACCTACCTACCTATCTATCTATCTATCTATCTATCTATCTATCTATCTATCTATCTATCTATCTATCTATCTATCTATCTATCTATCTATCTATCTATCTATCTATCTATCTATCTATCTATCTATCTATCTATCTATCTATCTATCTATCTATCTATCTATTTATCAGTATATCTATCTTTCTATTTATCTGTCTATCTACCTATCTGTGAGTTTGTCTGTCTGTCTGTATATTAATCCATCACCCCATTAAACTCCACAAGGAGCATAGGCCGTCAACAAACGTATGCCAAGTCTTCCTGTCACGTGTCATCAACAAACGTATGCCAAGTCTTCCTGTCCCGTGCCATCCACTAGAAGTATTGCTGTTTTGTTGAAGTTATTGTGGCTTGCGTGTTCTACAGATTATGATAGCCGGTCTACGCCCAACCCGCCTAGGTCACCTTTTGCGTGTCAGGTTACAGTGTTACTAGTCTTTGCACCACTTTCGTGCCCCGGTAGCACATGGGTGAATCCTCCACCTGGCCCTGCGCAATTTGTGGTGGTCTCTGTGGATACAAGAGAAATGCAGTTCGTAAGAGGCAATTAACTAATACACGTTCGCTTGGGGCTAGCAACCTAATCATATAAAACAAATTGCTTTACAAAAGACGATGACAAAAGACGATGACAAAAGACGATGACAAAAGACGATGACAAAAGACGATGACAAAAGACGATGACAAAAGACGATGACAAAAGACGATGACAAAAGACGATGACAAAAGACGATGACAAAAGCTTGTGTTTTGACGCAGATTCTCAGCAAAGAACCAGCTGCAGTGTGCTCCACGGGGAACAAAACAAAAGGAAATATACGTCACATGACTCGGCAAACTGTTACTGTCACTACAGCAGGGTCACGTGGATCGACTTGAGGAAAACTCAAAGCGATGCCTCGTTTAGCTGCTTTTCTCTACGTCACATTACGAAACAAACAAAAAAGAGTGTGAGAGAGAGAGAGAGAGAGAGAGAGAGAGAGAGAGAGAGAGAGAGAGAGAGAGAGAGAGAGAGAGAGAGAGAGAGAGAGAGAGAGAGAGAGAGAGAGAGAGAGAGAGAGAGAGAGAGAGAGAGAGAAAGAAAGAGCGTACGAGATGGAGAGTAAGAGAAAGAGAGTGTGAGAGAGATAGAAAGAGAAAGAGTGAGAGAGACAAAGAGATATGGAGAGAAAATGAAATGAAATAACACGATTTAAAATATAAAAATAAAAAAAACAATTACACACATAAAATGGATGCAGCACAGACTCCTGTCGACCTTTCGTTAAGACCAGCACCTACTCTAAACTATTTTTGTGTGATCCACAAGGAAAAAGTCAACCATAAATTCTTAAAGAATTCCCCTCAGCATTTTCCCTTTCCTCCAAGATTCCCCATGAATACTCTTAAATCCCCCTGGTACCTTCTCAGATAACATTTCTTACCCAAAGATTGCTCCAAAAGCTAGGCCGTCAAAGTTAACAACCAGGCAAATGATTACATGATTGAGGGCTATTGCCGCGACCACGCTTGCACACCAAAAAAAAAAAAAAAATGGCAAAACGAAGATCACTGAGTGTTTGAGACCTCGTCTTCGCCTCAATCGCGGCTGGAGACCTTTTTTTTCATGCTTTGGTTTCTCGTCCAGAGATAAGGGTGAGACGAATGTTTATTTCGTGTTCCCTGGACTAGTAAAAAGTTGTTCGATTGGAAGACTTATCGCTCGAGCTTTACAAATAATGCAAATAATATTCCAGTATCAAGAAGAAACATCGAGATTACAACACATACATCTTTTTAAAATATATTCACTTCCACTCCTGAATTTATTGGAAACTAGACGTCTCGATGAAGTATACTTATTTTACTTCATATATTTTCTTTCTTATATCGTCTTAATGGCTAAGCGGTTAGAGCGCTTTCCTCTCGCGGCCTAGTTACCGAGTTCCGGGATAGAAACCTGGTAGCGTCACGTTACAGTCTACCCAGCTGTAAATGGGTACCTGAGTTTAATCTTAAGTTGAGGAAGGAAAAGGCAGCAAGGAAGGGAACTGGTCACCCCACCATATAAAAAGATGGATCTAGAATGATGGAGTCTCTAACACTTCCCTTTCATACGGCAGTATCTGCTAAATGAGTAACTTTACCTTTTCTTAATTTTCTTTCTTACAAGCTGGAACAATTTTACTGGCTATCACAGACTGGTAACTGTTCTATAGTCTCACAGACTGGTAACTGTTCTACAGTCTCACAGACTGGTAACTGTTCTACAGTCTCACAGACTGGTAACTGTTCTACAGTCTCACAGACTGGTAACTGTTCTACAGTCTCACAGACTGGTAACTGTTCTACAGTCTCACAGACTGGTAACTGTTCTACAGTCTCACCGACTGGTAACTGTTCTACAGTCTCACAGACTAGTAACTGTTCTACAGTCTCACAGACTAGTAACTGTTCCACAGTCTCACAGAGTGGTAGCTGTTCTACAGTCTCACAGACTGGTAACTGTTCTACAGTCTCACAGACTGGTAGCTGTTCTACAGTCTCACAGACTGGTAACTGTTCTACAGTCTCACAGACTGGTAGCTGTTCTATAGTCTCACAGACTAGTAACTGTTCTACAGTCTCACAGACTGGTAACTGTTCTACAGTCTCACAGACTGGTAACTGTTCTACAGTCTCACAGACTGGTAGCTGTTCTATAGTCTCACAGACTAGTAACTGTTCTATAGTCTCACAGATTGGTAGCTGTTCTACAGTCTCACAGACTGGTAACTTGTTCTATAGTCTCACAGACTGGTAGCTGTTCTATAGTCTCACAGACTATAAATGTAAGACAGTAGGTTGACAGTAGGTCTTTGTCACAGTTTCTCTCTTGTTTGTTTGTCTTGTTTTTTTTTTTGTGGTCTTATGAGTGCGCGTTCCAAGATCTAGACATTATTAACTTAGTATTAACATATTATGTCCCCTGTCATTCCCCCGGGGGAAGGGGGGGGGTCTCTGGTGAGGCCCAGAAATAACACGACTACTACTCCATCAGGCATGTCGTACAAGGCTTCTAATATGCGGTTGTGCATGAGGCTGGCAACCTCATCGTGTCAAACAAATTGCTTCAGAAACCACATCTGTATGAGCATGTAAATGTTTGGTGCGTGTTTCCTGCACGAGAACCTGCTACAGTGATGGCTCCATGCTCTGTAAGTAGCGAAAAGTCAAATAATGGTGGTGATGATTAACTTATCGTTATTATTATTATCGTATTAAAAAGTTATTGTAGTATGGCAGTATGGTTATGTGACAATAAAACAGTATGACAGTATCGCCGCCGACCGAGCAAAGTGGAATCAATTTATTGTTGCCCTACAAGACGCCACTAGGCGTGATGGCCACTGACTGCTTTGACGGTCGGCGGCTAAGGATCAAAGAAAAGAAGAGAAAAAGACAGTATCGCTGTATGAATGTATGACAGTATGACAGTATTGCAGTATGGCTGTATGGATATATGACAGTATGGATGAGCGTCCTACTAACAGAGTGGTTACAGCCTTTATTTCTCACGGCAAAGTTACTGGGTTCCCGGTTCAATACCTGGTTTACCCAGAACAAATTGGTACCTTACTATGCTCGTGAGTTAGGGACGGCAAAAGCAGCGAGGAAGCAAACTAGTCATTCCCACTTTTAAAAAAACGGGATCTAGTATAGTGAAGTCTCTAACACTTCACCCCTGCGACAGTATGTGCCATCCATGGGACTACCCTATTTGGTTTATTTATCGCATTACTGCTTGGGGTAACTGCTGCTACTGTTTGATTTTATTTATTTTTTTATTTACACCAGCGAACTATCGATTTTGCTTATACCAACCACACAGGAATTTGTTGCCTGGTCAGCTACACTTGTGCAGCCGTCAGTTAACTGCTTACACCACTACTGCACACTTCCCACCGACAGACAGATCTGACCGTAACATTTAACCATTTCCAGATGTCAACAGATTTGGGCCGCAAGAAATTATAACCGTTCCCAGATTTTTCCGGCAAGATGTTGTTTTTCCAGTAACTGACCCATTTTGTTGGTGTTGTTTTTTGGCACTTGTCCAAGAAATATGAGGTACTTACCGTGTATAGTGTGTTCCCGTGTTCAACCCCATGTGGGTAATAATGTGGGTGTATATAGCGTACTTTATTCTACTTAACATACTATATTTGCTATTTTTATTTATTTGGTTTTTTTTCTTAATCCAGGCTGCCATGCCTGGCGTTTTTATTATCGCCTTTCAAAATGTCTTCATGGACAGGCAACCCAGAAGTTGTGGGAATCTGCTTTAGATTTAGCTCCCTAAAGATCTACCATGAACAAAAAATCATGCCAGCTATCATGTTTCAGAGTATTTGGAATAAGTGCTGCCAGTGTTGAACTTTGATCTCTGCCGCACGATCTGATACCTGCAGCTCCATCAACAGAGCGGTGGAAAGTTCAAAGATTGCATTTCTATGCCACGCAGTTCACAATTAAAGTGAATTTTTATAGGCTTGCTCGTGAATTTTCACTGGGAATGCGGAAACGTACCTTTATTTCTGAGGATACAAGGTGTTTAAATGTCGATGGGAGAGGGCTGGTCATAAATTTATCTAGCTTTACAATTTTTTCTCTTTTACCCCTCCGTCCCCTAGAGATCTGCCAGATATTTCCTTGTGATCTTCTGGTAGATCGATATTTTCATTTTGCAGAGCCCATTGTATGCTGCCAAACTGTCATACTGTCATACTGCCATACTGCTATACTGTCATAGTGCTATACTGTCATACTGCCATACTGTCATACTGCTATACTGTCATACTGCCCTTAGATTACTTGTTGGTGTAGTGAAATTGACAGAGATACAACGGTAAAATACCTCCAAGGATAACATATAAGGATAAAAAAAAAACATAATGCGTAGGCTGCTGATGTACATGATCGCCTAGACCGCGGGTCATCATCCTCCATAATAATTGACTTGCTAGACAGGAGGGGAACGGCGGATCAAAAAGGGAAAAAAAAATATGACTGCAAAGATTGCGTGAGACTAGAAAGGCTAAGGAGACGCAATTGGGGGGGAAACGGAGAAAAGTCACGTTTCCCAAGTTGACATAAAAAGTAAGCAACTCGACAGAAGGGACCATAGATATGTTACGCCACAGTCATTTATTGGACGCTTTTGCGATACCAAGCCCTTGATTTGAATTCAGCGGCTAAACGCAGATGTTCGAAATATTACAAAATTTAAAAAGTACTTTTTTCTTAATATTAATGTTAGGAATATAAAAATTAGCTGGCCGGATGGCCCATTCAGAGCAGTGAACTAATATGTTCTTAATTTTACAGACGGATAGATAATATTGAAGATAATGACAAAAGACAGTGTTGTTCACATCATCGACAGACTGTATTGAATCTAAAAGTGTCGCTAATTGCACAAAAAAACACGACCTCGAGACGCAGGTGTTCAAATCTACGTAGTATGGAAGAGAGGGACATTGGTGGTAGCTGTGTCTAAATATAACTTTTAACGACAAAATTTTGGAGGGGAGAGAAAGGTTGGTTCAAAAATCGAGTACATTTTTGTAGAAACACAAGTAGAGACGGACAGACTAACAGATAAACATCCATACTTGACTGAAGCATGACTGAAATGACTTTAGGGTAGGAAATTTGAATTTAAAATAAACCTAGGCAGTGATTGGCCACAGACAATCATATTATTAGCGCTCAGAGCGCATTTGGGGCCATTCTTCAATAGTTGTTCAGTGATAGACACAGATTTTAAAGTGTTGTGATTTCCATATGAAAGAAAGTGAAATAAATTTAGGGACGCCATACTATAGCCAGCAGCTCAGCTGAGTTTTGCTAGCAATTCTGTGTTATTTATTCATAATCTGGTAAGATTGAAATTATTTCCTTATATATTTTGAATATTGTTTCATGTTTGAGTGATTTGATACTGCCATATCGAAATCTAGCCTTACAAACAAGTAGGGATTTGCTCTAGACCCCCCGCCCAGTTCAGGGTCTAGGGACCAACAATATATATAAACTCCAACAAGGGTTAGGCAAGACAGATCAAGTGTTGAGAATAATGAAACATATTACCTATCCTCTTTTAGGGCAGAAAACTAATAAATATTTTTCAGAATCTATAGTCTGGGAGGATCTATCTGATGTAAAACCACCATGGTAAATGTGCTGTTTGGTCAGAGAGATCTGACCTGTCTGTATGATGTGGTTGTTGTGTCAGTGTTGTGTCCAGACGTGGGTAGAGAATAGATTTTGACACATGGCCCATACTTTGATTGCAGAGCTGTGAGTTTCTGTTGTCAACAAAGCAGTGTCTATTCAGTTGGTGACTTTACTCGAGTGTATCGGTGCAGTACTTGTGACAGAGACCACCATTATTGCCCGCCAGCACGGAGAGGTGGGACCACCTGATTTCAGCACCAGAGCTACAACTACAAGATGAGTGAGCCTCTGGTCTGCTGGACATTCACCAACGCTTTGTAGTTACTAATATCCCCATAAAAATTCCCACCATTTTCTGGACACTGTGTAGTCAATATAGACAGGTGTGATGAGGCCACCCCAACAGCACAAACATTAACTATGCTCCCAAGTAGATGACTACTAGAACATTTTAATAAAACTAACTAGTATAGTACATATATATGTACACTATTGCATTTATGATATAATATTCCATGCATTTCTTTCATAATCTCTAAATCCTTTTGAGTTCTGGTCAACCTAAAAAATTGATCCAGAACAAAATAAATGTAATATAATTCTATCAAAAAATTTTACACACGTGAGTTAGTTCAGTGTATTTTAACATTTATTAATATTATTAGTCTTGTTAAATATCTGTGGGTATATCTATAACCTATTACTCCACACTACATATCATAACCCTAGACACTTTACGTAGCCACATTCATTAAAAAAAAATTAAGTGTGAGGTCGTAGTGGTAGCAAGAAAGGCCTTCTGACAATTCTCAACTACATTTTATCTCAGGAGCCTTCACAGCTGGCCTCATACAATTACATTTAGTAATATCACCATCATACAATACCATCAACACCACTACATAAATTGGGGTCTTGTCCAGGGATAATTAGCCCAACAGTAATATTAGGATCTCCTGGTGGGAGAAATAAAAGTAGGGAAATAAATTGTAAAATTCCCTTTAAAATTAAAAGTGTCCCTGCAGATAAAAGTTGGTGAATCTTCACAGCCAGTAATAATTAATTAGTTAACTGGTTAGTTAGAATTGGTTAGACTATAGTCATAAGAAGTACTTAGTGTATTTACTGGTTAGAGATTTATCTTGTATATTATTATATTGTCTAAAAAGTATGGCGGAGCTGGCAAAATTTAGATCAGCTGCTGTGCTCACCGCGAAGGAGATGGGAATGGATGGTCAAATTTTAATTCACTACGTAACGACTGAATGTGATAAATATATTGAAAGGGAAGATAGAAAGGTAGCTGAAGAGAAGAGGTTACAAATTGAGGCTGATAGAGAAATTAAGAGGCTGCAGATTGAGGCAGAAGAAAAACGACAGCAAAGGGAGGCAGAAGATAAAAAGGCCGAAAGGGAGGCAGAAGATAGAAGGTTGCAAAGGGAGCACGAATTACGACTAAGGGAGCTGGAATTACAAGGCCAGGCTCCTGAAAATGGTGCCAGCCCTTTTGCCTCAGATGATACGCCCAGTCTGGGAGCCTCAAACTCAGCTATGGGGTTTCATTTAGACCATTTTGTTGAAAAAGACGATGACATAGAGGGGTACTTAGGACGTTTTGAGTTATTAGCTACTACATATGGGTTAGAGAGAGAGAGGTGGAGCTTAAAGCTATCACAAGGATTGAGAGGTACTTCTTATGAAGTATTTGCCAAAATGAACAGGGAAGACCAAGACAATTATGACATGTTAAAGCAGGCTTTGTTATTAAGGTACGAGAAGAATGGTGAATTTTATCGTAAGAAATTTAGAAATGCCAAACTGTTGTCTGGGGAGACATACCACCAATTCTCTGCTAGACTAGAAACCTATTTGGAGAAATGGACGGCTCTGGGGAAGACCCAAGATCTTAAAGAAATGATCATGATTGAGCAATTGAGAGAGTCCATGGCTCCAGACATGAGAAAATTTCTCATGGAACAAGGTGCAGAGAAGTTGGGGGAAATTTTAAATGTTGCTGAGAGGTATCAGGCAGCCCAGGCAGAGGTAAGTGGTGCTAAAAAGAAGCACATAGACAATTTTAAAGCTCCACAGCAATTTAATAAATTTGATAATAGAGAGCAGGGAAATAAAGGTAGGACAAACTTTGAGCGGCCAAGAAATGACTATCGCGACAGAAACTCACAGTTCAATGACCAAAAGTTCAATGAAAGAAAACCGTTGAACCAAGGAAAAAGATGGTGTAAATGGTGCAAGAAGGATAACCATAACACAGAATTTTGTAGAAGGAAACCTTCAAACATTGCTGCAATGAAGTCGGGGACGCAAAGATTAAAGGTTAATCCTAAGGGACAACAGGAACCTTATCACCCCCCAGTTTGTGAGGATGTTATTTGTAATGGGGTCACCATAAGGTGCCTTTATGATACAGGTTTGGATTATGATTCAGTTGTGAAGTCTAGCCTAGTGGACCCAAGTCAGTATACCACAGAAACAGTGGAAATACAAGGGGCGACTAAGGACATACCACTCATGACACTTCCCATCGCAAGGATAACGGTGAAAACTCGCTATGTGGAAGGAGAAATCAGAGCAGCAGTGATAGATGAACCAATCTACCCTCTGATATTGGGGTGTAGATACGTCTTCTTGGGGAATCCCGAGAAACCTGTGATCATGGCGACAGTGCAGACCAGGTCACAGAAAAAGGAGGAAGAAGGTGAACCTATAAATGCTCATCCAGAGGAGATGAGGAAGGCGCAGGCTGAGGATAGGACACTCAAGCCCTGTTTTAAAAAATTGCCCAAATGCCACACACCTCCGAGCAAGGGGGAATATTTCATGAAGAACAAACTATTATACAGGAAGACAGGAACTAGATCCACTGGTCACGGACAGTTAGTTCTTCCCAAGATATATAGGGCAAACTTAATAAGGAGCTTACATGTTGGAAAAGATGGTGACCATGAGAAAGTCGGTACCATCTGCCAAAAGATTGCTCGAAAATACTATTGGCCCGACGTAAATGTCGATGTTGAAAACTTTGTAGAAGCATGTGGCGTATTTCATGAGGGAACACCCACAAAGAGAAAATATGTGCAGGACCTAGAAACGCCACGGGGCAACTTTAGGCCTGAAAGGAAAACTAATTATACTCGGGTAGACAAAGTGGAATGGGAGCCCCCTTTTCACACCCAGTCTTCACTTGAATGGATTAACATGGCCACTATGCGAAGAGTACAAAGAAGAAATTTTACCCAGGATAAGATGACAATCCCTCGGTCAGACTTATATAAACTGGAAGAACAGAAAAGAGAGCGAAGATCTCTCATAAGCAATCTTAAGTGGGGAGACAAACCCCAGAGAAAAATTGGTAGTGGTCGATTTGTGAGTGATGATTCTAGGAAGAAAAGTCCTCATTATAAAGCTTCTAAGGGACGGGACCAGACGGGTTCCATGAAAAATACGTATGATAAATTAAAGATCCAGATGTAACTTTATTAAGGACCTGGACAGATGAGAAGGCGGAAGAGACTGTTACCTCATCGTATCAATATGTGAACGAACTGACCACTCGTTTGAAAGCTGGATGGAAACTGGCAAATGATAATTTGAAACAAGCCAGGAAGAAACATGCAGCATATTTTAATAGGAAGGCAAAGGACAGGGAACTGGCAGTCGGAGAGAAGGTGCTGCTTCTACTACCCGGAAGCCAGAATAAATTACAAATTGGTTGGCAAGGTCCATATACGGTTCTAGAGAAGGTGTCTAGAACAAACTATAAAATTGACAAAAAGGGGAAGGAGAAAGTTTATCATGTAAACCTGTTAAAGAAGTATCTGGACAGACCACTCCAGGAAAGCACCCCCTTATTGACCTTGGCTATTGCAACCCAGATGCAAAAAGAACCACTCACCTCACATGAATACCCATTACATCCTTGTGAAACAGCAGCACAGGTAAAAGTCAGTAAGCACCTGACTAAAAACCAGAGGGAGAGAGTTCAAAAGGTTCTGGAGGAACATACAGATGTATTAACAGATAAACCAGGCCATACAAATTTGCTACAGTATGACATGAAACTGGTAGACTCAAACCCAATCTGTATGAGAGCCTATTCTATTCCGTTCGCGAAGGAGAAGGCATTGAAGGAAGAAATAGAGTATTTGTTGAAGGAGGGGATTATTTCGCACAGTGAATCATCTTTTAGTTCTAGTGTCGTTTTGTTGAGAAAACCGTCTGGGGAACACAGACTGTGCATAGATTACAGGAAACTGAATGCTGTCACAGAAGGACAAGTGGATCCATTACCAGACACAAAACAGTTATTTGCCAGACTGAACAAGGCAAAATACTTTTCAAAAGTGGATCTTAGTAAAGGCTATTACCAGATCCCAGTGAAGCCTGAAGTGAGACCTTATTTGGCTTTTAGCACTTCGGATGGACATTATGAATTCAATATGCTACCATTCGGACTGAAAAATGCTCCGAGTGTGTTTTCAAGGATGATGCGAAAATTGTTGGATCCCCTGAATAACCCATGTATCACGAATTTCATGGATGATATTCTCGTCGCCACAGAGACATTTGAAGAACACATTGAAGCTCTGGAGATGTTGTTTGATAGACTTCGGGAGGCGAACTTAACTGCTAGGAGGCCAACAAAATGTTGTATTGGATGCAAAGAGTTGGAATTCTTGGGACACACTGTATATCAGGGTAATATGACCCCTGATCCTAAGAACTTGGAAAAACTGCAGAGAGCACCTAGGCCACAAACAAAAAAAAAGACGTGCGATCATTCGTGTCGTTATGCGGATTTTATCAGAAATACATCAAAAATTTTAACGCTATATGTGCTCCTCTGACTGATCTGACTCGCAAGGGACTTCCAGATAAAATTATTTGGACTGCGCAATGTGAACTAGCGTTCCAAGAGTTAAAGGAAAAACTCACTAGCAAGCCTATTCTCAAACTGCCTGATTTGACACAGGACTTTGTCTTAAGAACCGATGCAAGTAATGTAGGACTCGGAGGGGCTTTGTTGCAAAGATCATCTTCACCTGATGGGGAACTTAAACCAGTCGCTTATGCAAGCCGCAAATTGAATAAGGCGGAACAAGGATACTCCACAAGCGAAAAAGAATGTTTAGCATTAATCTGGGCAATAAAGAAGTTTCAAATCTATCTGTATGGTAGGACTTTTGTGGTGGAGACGGACCATCAGCCTCTCGTATTTTTATCTCAGGCTAAGCATGAAAACGCAAGATTGCTGAGGTGGTCTTTATTGCTTCAACCTTATCAGTTCAGTATCCAATATATCCCAGGCAAATTGAATGTCGGTGCAGATTTCCTCAGTCGGCACCCCTGTGATCAAAATTAGAGTAGTGGCAGACGTGAGGAGTAATTTTACCTATGTGTATCGCTGGTTTTGGAACTTGCCATAGGCATGTTTTCAAGTGGGGAGATGTGTAGTGAAATTGACAGAGATACAACGGTAAAATACCTCCAAGGATAACATATAAGGATAAAAAAAAAAAAAAATAATGCGTAGGCTGCTGATGTACATGATCGCCTAGACCGCGGGTCATCATCCTCCATAATAATTGACTTGCTAGACAGGAGGGGAACGGCGGATCAAAAAGGGAAAAAAAAATATGACTGCAAAGATTGCGTGAGACTAGAAAGGCTAAGGAGACGCAATTGGGGGGGAAACGGAGAAAAGTCACGTTTCCCAAGTTGACATAAAAAGTAAGCAACTCGACAGAAGGGACCATAGATATGTTACGCCACAGTCATTTATTGGACGCTTTTGCGATACCAAGCCCTTGATTTGAATTCAGCGGCTAAACGCAGATGTTCGAAATATTACAAAATTTAAAAAGTACTTTTTTCTTAATATTAATGTTAGGAATATAAAAATTAGCTGGCCGGATGGCCCATTCAGAGCAGTGAACTAATATGTTCTTAATTTTACAGACGGATAGATAATATTGAAGATAATGACAAAAGACAGTGTTGTTCACATCATCGACAGACTGTATTGAATCTAAAAGTGTCGCTAATTGCACAAAAAAACACGACCTCGAGACGCAGGTGTTCAAATCTACGTAGTATGGAAGAGAGGGACATTGGTGGTAGCTGTGTCTAAATATAACTTTTAACGACAAAATTTTGGAGGGGAGAGAAAGGTTGGTTCAAAAATCGAGTACATTTTTGTAGAAACACAAGTAGAGACGGACAGACTAACAGATAAACATCCATACTTGACTGAAGCATGACTGAAATGACTTTAGGGTAGGAAATTTGAATTTAAAATAAACCTAGGCAGTGATTGGCCACAGACAATCATATTATTAGCGCTCAGAGCGCATTTGGGGCCATTCTTCAATAGTTGTTCAGTGATAGACACAGATTTTAAAGTGTGGTGATTTCCATATGAAAGAAAGTGAAATAAATTTAGGGACGCCATACTATAGCCAGCAGCTCAGCTGAGTTTTGCTAGCAATTCTGTGTTATTTATTCATAATCTGGTAAGATTGAAATTATTTCCTTATATATTTTGAATATTGTTTCATGTTTGAGTGATTTGATACTGCCATATCGAAATCTAGCCTTACAAACAAGTAGGGATTTGCTCTAGACCCCCCCGCCCAGTTCAGGGTCTAGGGACCAACAATATATATAAACTCCAACAAGGGTTAGGCAAGACAGATCAAGTGTTGAGAATAATGAAACATATTACCTATCCTCTTTTAGGGCAGAAAACTAATAAATATTTTTCAGAATCTATAGTCTGGGAGGATCTATCTGATGTAAAACCACCATGGTAAATGTGCTGTTTGGTCAGAGAGATCTGACCTGTCTGTATGATGTGGTTGTTGTGTCAGTGTTGTGTCCAGACGTGGGTAGAGAATAGATTTTGACACATGGCCCATACTTTGATTGCAGAGCTGTGAGTTTCTGTTGTCAACAAAGCAGTGTCTATTCAGTTGGTGACTTTACTCGAGTGTATCGGTGCAGTACTTGTGACAGAGACCACCATTATTGCCCGCCAGCACGGAGAGGTGGGACCACCTGATTTCAGCACCAGAGCTACAACTACAAGATGAGTGAGCCTCTGGTCTGCTGGACATTCACCAACGCTTTGTAGTTACTAATATCCCCATAAAAATTTCCACCATTTTCTGGACACTGTGTAGTCAATATAGACAGGTGTGATGAGGCCACCCCAACAGCACAAACATTAACTATGCTCCCAAGTAGATGACTACTAGAACATTTTAATAAAACTAACTAGTATAGTACATATATATGTACACTATTGCATTTATGATATAATATTCCATGCATTTCTTTCATAATCTCTAAATCCTTTTGAGTTCTGGTCAACCTAAAAAATTGATCCAGAACAAAATAAATGTAATATAATTCTATCAAAAAATTTTACACACGTGAGTTAGTTCAGTGTATTTTAACATTTATTAATATTATTAGTCTTGTTAAATATCTGTGGGTATATCTATAACCTATTACTCCACACTACATATCATAACCCTAGACACTTTACGTAGCCACATTCATTTAAAAAAAATTTAGTGTGAGGTCGTAGTGGTAGCAAGAAAGGCCTTCTGACAATTCTCAACTACATTTTATCTCAGGAGCCTTCACAGCTGGCCTCATACAATTACATTTAGTAATATCACCATCATACAATACCATCAACACCACTACAGTTGGACAATGTCCAGCTACACCAACGGTAAACAAAACAAGCAGTGTTCGACCGTGCATTTATGCGTATTTTTATGGAACCAAAAAAAATTAATGCAAAACTTCAAGACATCCTTTCATGTAAAAAAGTTGTGCCCATAATCAACGCTTCTCTCTATTTGTGAAACATAAAGCTGAATTGCTTTCTTTCTTGCTGTCGTACATTTTTAGATAGGTTAGAGATATATTTGGTCCCGTCTGAATAGAGCAGAAGGTGGGGGTATATGAGAAAGAAAGGTGTTAGAATAGATTCCACGAGTGAATAGATTAAGGTGAAGATCTGTCTCTGGAATGAGTGGTTTCTCTAGTCCAGCCTATCTATATGACTATCTTTTGTATTAGACGATCTGTCAAACCTCCCTATAAGTAAAATTATAAGTTTACTACTCACACACACACAAGTATGTGACAACAAGACACACAAACGTGAAAACTATGGTAAATGGTTATGGGTCTGACCAACACACTAAATTAAGTTTTGTTTAGTTTATTATCACTTAAATTTTACAACATCAAACATATGGAAATCAATAAAGTCATGTTTACAGACATAGGAAAATAACCCAATAAGTGCCCTCCCCCTTGTTGAGAAAAGATCCCAAAAGAAGTTAATAACCCAAAAGGTCAAAGATTAACACTAGGGTATATATTAGACAGTAAAGAAAAGAACAAGGTTCCTACTTAAGCTATCCAGTAAAATATAACAGTATTTGCAAAGAAATTAAAGGATGGTACAGTTTCCGTAACTGGAAAATATTCACTCTCACTCTGTCATTCGTGGCCACATCAATCACGCCTAACCTAAACTTGGTGTAACAATCTCTTGAACGTAAACATCCATGCACATGTATCATAATCCAGTAGTTCTGTCCTCTGAATTGAGCCCCAGTCCCTCCACTAATAATTAATTTTTATAAGGGGGACGCTCAATTTGGTGGTTGAGTTCCTGGATATACATGTATTGTCACCTCGAATGGTTCATGAAAAAAAAAAGAACGCGATCTTGTGTTCACAGTAGACAGTAGTCGGTACTTCCAATAGCTAAAGAAAACTCTGGTTGCTGAAAACTGTTAATTAAGATGATGATGATAAATCCTATCGGCTCGCTCTGGGGTGAGTGCCGATTATGAAACAGCGTATTCTCCTGGATAAAATCCACTTAGGAAAACGACTGTCAGAAGTCGGGGAAAATGTTATGTATATTGCCACCGCGGGCTGATAAATTGAATAAAACAATCTGTGAATATGTAAGTCCAGTTACCTCAAATTTACAGTTAAAATGTTAGCTTGTCGCCTTTGGCAATTCCTGTTCACACCTGTACTGGGGACGAACGCCAAGGAAATCGACAACTATTACTCCTTCAGTAACTGAGAAAAGGACCACAATAGAAAAAATAAACCGCTGGCCGCTGGTTTTGATCAAGCACTGTATTAGGAAGAAAACAAAACATTTAACCAAAATGACAATATCCTATGCTATCAAGCGTAAGGTATGATCTCTTATCCTCTCCGTCACCTTCTCTTTCTTCTTCTTCTTTGATCCTTAACCGCCGTCAAAGCAGTCAGTGGCCATCACGCCTTGTGGCGTCTTGTAGGGCAACAACAAATTGATTCCACTTTGCTCGGTCGGCGGCCATCCTTCGTACAGTGCCCCAACTCTGGTTCATTCTTTGCATCTCAGCCTCCACAGTCCTCCGCCAAGTTATTTTTGGTCGGCCTCTCTTTCGTTTTCCTTCAGGGGTCCATAGCATAGCTGTTCTAGTGATGGCATCGGGGTCTCTTCTGAGGACATGGCCAACCCAGCTCCAGCATCTGCTAGCTATGATGGTGTGCATGTCCTCTTGCTTGCTTCGAGTAAGCAGATCTTGGTTGGTGATGGTATTCGGCCAAAAGATTCGGTGAATTTTTCTTAGGCATGTTGTGTGAAAAGAGGACAATTTCGACATTTCCTTCTCTTTAACTCTCCAGCATTCCGCACCATAGAGAAGCACAGAAAGCACTCAGCTCTGATATAATCTTAATGTTGTTCTTGTGCTGTACTGAGAGGACTTCCAGATGTTGTTTAGACTAAAAAAGGCTGTTCTTGCTTTGTTCATTCTGTTGTTGATGTCTTTGCTTGCTCCGCCGGCTGGTGTTACTATGCATCCTAGATATGTGAAGGTGTCTGTCTGTTCCAGTTGCTGATTCCTTGCTGATATGGGCTCAGGTTTGCTCACATTGAGCGTCATGACCTCTGACTTCTTTAGATTGATGTTCAAGCCCACTTTTTAAGTCTAGCCGTTTATTCCTGGATGTGTTGATGTGAATGTGCTAGTAGTGCAATATCATATTCATAGCATTATACTTAGTCAGCTAAACCGTATCTTCTGGTGTAAAAAAATGGTTGATGCATTTTACATTACTGAACCACTGGTAAGAAAATATCTACGCGTTTGCTATTTCTCTAATCTTAACACTAGGGAATCGCAGTGAATAAAAATGGTAAAACTTTAACAAATTTAACACTTAAGCACAACTGATATTATTACCAGAAAACAGAATAATCCCCACGAAGGCTATTAACGCAATATTTCACATAGATTCTAGGGACGCGTTTAGATTATACAAAATTTCCTGAGAGACTTGATAACTGACTTGGAGAGAACGCAGTATATATATATATATAGATTTAGGGTAATTATCTCTAAAGGATGTGACAATTCACACCTTCGGCATAGCAGGGGAAATCAACGAGCTTGGCTTCAGAGATAACGGATTTTCCTGTTCACTCTACTCGCGATGCCGAACGACGTCAAAAGACATGGGCCGTGCGAACGGGCCCCCTTTAGATTTCCGTCCGTTTCCGCAGATCAAAGCTTTTGCACGGACAACAAAGGTGGTCGGGAAGTATTATTATCGCCCTTGTATTTGCTACCGAGGATCTGGTCTTTTCCCCACGTGCTTTCTGTCACTATCCGATGATGGACAGATCAGCTCGCGTGAGAACTCAGGTAAACAAACCAGGTTCGCTCCCCTTGTTGACTGCCGGGTGCGAAAGTTTGTAAACACTCATTAGCGCATGTAAGACAGGAAAAATAGGCGTGGCTTCAAAAGTGAGTCAACAGACAGCGCATTGCGTGGTTTTGCCTTCGCAAAACAAAAACATTAACTGAGGAAGCAAAGGTGGTCGGATTTCTGTGGCTATATTTACATTATACGTCACACATGCATATCGCTACTTTGAGTCTTATGTTTTTTTAGCTCTGTCCACGTGTTTCTGGTTGCTCTGACTTCATATTCCACCAAATCCTCTTGAGCCTCTTATTAGACACGGCCCTTTTCCCTCATGGGAAGTATAGTACCCCAGAGAGAGAAACGTTTTAGAGTTTAAATGCGACATAACAGGTTGTGGTCGGAAGGTGAAGAGTAAGGTTGTGAGAATAATTTTACATTACAAAACATTTTTATATTGCTAAGGTAATTGTTGTTGTCGTGAAAATGATAATATTGATGATAATATTTATGAATATAATTATTATTATGACTGATGACGACAAAAATGACAATAATAATGATTGAAGATGACAGATGTAACGATAATCGTAGCTGTAATAATCATGAACGTGATTGATGGTGATGAAGATGATTTAAAATTATCAAGGTGGGCCATACATTTCTGCTACTGGCAGACGAAAAGCACGCGCTGGCGTACACAGACCACAAGACAGCTGAAAACACAGATCGACAAATCTGAAGGTAAAAAATGTTCCTTCTGCCCATTCTTTGACTGATCGAAAGCCTGATTACTGTTGCCGGTGATTGAATTCGATTGTTGGCAAATGTCTGCTTAACCGTTTTCCTCAGTCCTGTTCCCCTCTTTTCCTCAGCGCATTTTGATAGCTTCCTCCTCCCACGCGCATCTACTAAAAATTCTCAATTTTCCACATACTCTGAAGTGGCTACGCAATCCTGCTCTTACGCATTCAAATTTGTTTCAATTTTCAGTTCTTTCATAGCAAGCACAAAATTCTTGTACGGTGCTCCTCTATTCCATCCTCATGCAGTTTTCTCGCCTCAGCTAGAACGTTCCATCACCCCCTCCTCCCAACACTCTTTCAATATTCTGCCATCCTTCGGGTTTTTCAATAATCACAGCATGAGCTGCGCGACAATTCGTAATTGAGTAAATTTGTTTTAACTTTTTTTTTTTTTTTTTTTGATTTGTGAGGAATTCTCAATGAAAATTTTAGCTTGACAAAGTTGAGACGGGCAGCAACAAAATGTGTGGTTTGTTTATGATGACATTGTTTTTGTCTGGTGCACAGCGCTTTGGTGACAAATAAAATATGTGTGGGGAAAACAAATTCGTGTGTGTACACGTGTACACACACGAATTTGTTTTCCTTCTTCTTCTTCTTATGCTTCATATTCTCTCTCTTCTTGTTATTTTCTCCTTCTTCAGTTCATCATCCTGGTTCTCTTTTTCTTCTCCAAATTCTTACTCATTCTTCACTGTTCCTTCATTTCTATTTCTTTCTATTTCATCTAGTTCTGCTTACAAATCTCCCCCCCCCCCCCCCTGTTTTCTTTCTTCTTCGTTGTCTTATTTTTTTCTTCCTTCTTGTTTTCATCTCTTTTATTCTCATTCTCCCTCGTCTTCTTGCTCTTGTTTCACTTCCCTCCTGCTTCTCTTCATTCTTCCATTAACACCATTTAACACCATGTAACACCATTTAACACCATGTAACACCATTTAACACCATTTAACACCATGTAACACCATTTAATACCAATGCTTCTAGGATTGTCCAGTTGAAACTTTGTAAATACTCTTACTCTATATTTTTTTTAAAGTTCATCTGTATAACGGCGCACATTGCAAACCTTTGCAATCTAAAACAATTGCACTACAATCATAACTGTTGATTTACCAACTTCTCTCAAGCCAGTCATTATACTTATTTTCCAAATGACATCGCAACTGTAGAGAAGGGAGTCTTTGACTGTGTAGTCCAAATAATTGGTGACTCAAGTGAGAAATCAGCCAGAAATAGAAACATTTTAAAAAAATGAAAATAGCGGCAATGGGAGTTGTTTTCGAAGGCAAACAAACATTTGTTGATAAAACTGTTAAAGTTCTTTGTGATCAACTGGTTATGCAACGGGATTTTTTTTTTTTAAACAGACACAGGTAAATATTATTGACTTGTTTAAATTTATCTTTTCAGACTTCGACAATTGCCATGTCGGTGGTGAGGCACCAAATTGTGAAGTTCAGAAACAATTTAAAATGTTCTCTCAAGGCATATATGTAAAGTGTTGTGAGGATGAACTTTGACAGGTCTTGTACTTTGTGAATGACAAAAAAGACGTTCTTTTTTATCATAGTCTTTCAAAGTCACAAGCAGCCTCGTTTTAAGTGCAACATTCCATAATGTAGACCTGTAGAGCAGTGACGTGCAACCCAGAAGCTATTTTATAAACACTACCTTAACAACATCACGTCTTTTTTATAAGTTTTAGAATATTTATAATCTGGAATAACTGCAGTGTATACGAAACTTTAAATGGTAGAAAATCCAAAGTAAATTATATACTGAAGCACATTAAAAACGCGCCACTATTATATATACTGATGCCGAGAAGCTGGAAAAAAAAGTGTGGGAATGGATTTTCCCCGTGTTTGTCATGAGGTAGAGAGCGAATGGCTGCTGGAATGGAAAGTGCATGATTCAACCCACGGATTTGTGTACAGACTACATGAAAACAATGAAAGTTACACGTGCAACACGATTCCCAACAGCTATGACCCTGAAAATGTGTACGCGTTGTGGCAGTATACTCGGTATAAAAAGGCCGTTGAGACAAAACACCCAGTACATGTGCTTGAAATGCCACGACTATCTGAAAACGACCGCCAACGAGCCATTGGTATGTTGAAGACAGGAATGAGCTCGCGGGCCATTGCCAGAAGGATGAATTGCCACCACAGCACTATTGTACGTCTCAATGAACGTTACGGAACCACTGGCAGTGCTCGCGATAGACTTCGGAGTGGCCAACCACGAGTTACTACCCCTGCGCAAGATCGTCATATTGTGCTGAGTCACCTAAGGAATCGTTCTCTCCCGGCAAGTCAAACAGCAAGAGCAATAGTGGGTAGACGTGGGCAAGTCTCTCGAATGACAGTCATACGACGACTCAGAGATACAGGCCTTACTGCAAGACGACCTTATGTTGGGCCAAACTTGACTCACAGACATCGTCAGCAGCGCCTGCAATGGACAGAGCAACATGTCAGATGGACTAGACTGCAGTGGAATGCTGTCCTATTCACAGACGAGAGCAGATTCAACATATCCTTTGCTGATGGACGTATGCGGATTTGGCGACGGTGTGGAGAGCGCTTTGCAGATTGCTGTGTTCGTCAGCACAACCGATTTGGAGGTGGCAGTATTCACATTTGGGAAGGATTCAGTTTTCACCATCGCTTGCCTCTTCACGTCTTCCGTGGAAATGTTAATGCTGTGACATATCGAGATGAGGTTCTGGATGCATTGGTTGCTCCTGCGTTCACAAATTATCCAGATTTGCAGCTTCTCCAGCAGGATAACGCACGTGCGCACACCGCATGCATTACGCAGCAATATCTACAGCAGCAGAACATTGTGACGATTGATTGGCCTGCCCTATCACCAGACATGTCCCCTATAGAACATCTGTGGGACGAGCTTGGACGCAGAGTCTACAGGCAAGGTTCTCCAGCTAATCTGCAACAGCTCGAAGCTGCTCTTACACGTGAATGGGACTTGATTCCCCGGAATTTCCTTCAGAGACTTGTCCGTTCCATGCGGAGCCGCTGCCAAGCTTGTTTGCAAGCACACACGGTGGACATACCAGATACTGAGGATAGTGTGAATGATTTTTTTTATTGGTTGCATTTTTGGTTTTCTCCCTTGCCTGCACAGAATGCAATGAATTTCACAACAATCAAATGTACACATTAATGACCAGCATGGATTCATAGGAAAATGAATAAAGATTCCAAATATGTAAACTTGTAAACACTTATATTTACATTTCACACTCTGTTCCTGGATTATACAGGTGGTGCGTTTTTAATGTGCTTCAGTATATTTCCCCGAATGTTAACTTCACTCTAAAGACAAGACCACGTTCATATCTCATACAGTCGACGATTAAAGTGATTTTTTTTTAAAAGTTGTCTCGTGCGTTGTCACTACGAACCAGAAAACGCACCTTTAATGCTGCGGAAACATAGCTTTTAAATGCGACAATAGAGGCACGGTCCGATATTTTCCTAGCTTTAAAATCATTCTCTTTTCACCATACGTCACATAGATCTACTAAATCATCTCATGTGATCTACTGGTAAATCGGGATCTACCTACGCCGTCCACGGATGTAGAGACTGTGCGCGAGATCTTGCTCCCATTACCCATTTCAAATATATTGTGCCAACGTTCATTTCGAGCTCTGACAAGGGTAGAGAATTACACGTGGTCACCATCCTGGCTAAAACATTTAAGCCAGGGGTCGGTGTTACGTGCAGTCTTTGATATCTTGCAATATTATACATTTGTATGCTTGTTATGTTCGCAAATATTTTGTAAACAAAATAGATACTTTTTAGTGCTTAAGGAAAAGTCATTATTGAGTTACTTCCCTTGAAAGGAGTCTCAGATCGAACTCCGCGGATGAATCCAGTTTTACTGCGATTTATTCTTTGTTTGGGTAGAAATAGATTGTTCTTGCTTCAGAATATCTATGGCCTGAATTTATGTGTAGTGTTTGTCTAGGTAGGACGAGTCTGTCTTATATCTGTATATCATTACATATCTAAGTCGAACTATATGTTCTTTGTCGCTAGAAAGGTCAAAGGCTGTCCAGCGGATGTGTCGCTAGTGAGTGGTGATTTGGCTTCGCCCTGATGGGGGCTGTCGTGTTTTTCTGTATCGGCTTGTCGCCGGGAAAAGTGATCTCAAGATTGATGGGGAAAGTGATAGACGTTTAGACCTATCCTGTATGCTTTACCCCAGTGTTTATTCTTATTGCCAAGGAATGGCAGAATCATATTTCTGATACCAAGGTAACAAAAGCATTTCTTATGAACTCTTACGAAGCCATCGTTTTCGATAAGCAGACGCAAGATTTGTACGTCTGAGAGAATATTTTACTAGATGAAGAAGACATTCATTTCTAGCAGCACTATATCTTGTATGATGAAGTCAATTGTATCATGATAGAATCTACAGAGCCATGAGAACATTTAATGAATGACTAACTTTAATACAGATTCATTGTCTGTATCCAAACGTGAGTGACAGCTCACCAGAAGCCATCTTGTATCCAAATATTTTGTGACTTTCAAGAAGAGAAAAGGGATGCCCCGTACTATCGCTTGATGAGTCCAGAGATCACTGCTACAGATGAGAACCCATTACTAGCGGTTCAAAATGATTATATGAAAAATATGTGCTGAACATTATTTAAAGAAATCTTCGCTAAACGAGGTTAGGTCTAGAAGCCATCTTGAATATTGTTTATAAACTGACGTGCTTTGTCAGTAAACTCAGATGATATATATATGGGCAATACTGAGTGCTTGTCTACTGACATTCCATTGTGCTATGATTCAACGAGTGCCCATGTATCATTACAAGACCATTTATCAATTGTACCATGATGTATTATGCCAACCTGTGATTTGTCACTGTATCCGTGCTGTCGAATGTGTACGTCCAATTAAACTGTAACAAAAAGTACACAGCAGTTGGCGTCGATGACTTCCAGCCATACATGAGTGAGAAAAAAAAACAGTTATCAACTCTTCGAACTCTTTCATCATTCGCGTATTATACTCTCACTCGATGTTTACACTACCCTGTGTCGGTCGAGTTGACCTGTGTTTGTCTTCACTGTGACGGCACCCCTTTGAACACGATTGTAACCATACAACCAACAGATTACCACTGGCCCGTATATTTAACACTGGTGGACCAGCTTTCTGGGTTTGACCTCGCAGAAGTTGAGAAGTCAACAGACTACCGATACCAGACCGTTTCCTGTGGCTGATACGACACACTTGCAGTATTAGTTTGCTCTTTGTCAACACTTTGTCACGTGACCTATCAAGTGAATGCAGTATCTAGGTCAGCGTTGTTGACATTTTTACGCTTAGACATTACAGAGTTTCACAGTACAGAGATGATACTTTGAAGGCCATAAACTGTTCTATTGTTGCAGTATTCTTGAACATAAGTGCGTAAATTTCATCGTTGGACCTTCTGATACTCATATTGTTGAACATTGTAATAGATTAAATCAAAAATCTAGTATTGATTAAAGTGGCAGTTTACTTTGTTTATTCAGAAACTGTGCCATTATATTTATGAACTGAAACTCTTTCCAACACATTTCATTATTTAATGTATAACTGAGCATCCTATCTGCAACACAGTGCTTTATATATTACACACATGATATATGCATTTATGATTATATGTTATATGTTATTTGTTTGTATAGTATATTAGTTTATATGTCAGCGGGTTGTGTTTAGGTTGGGCGGTGTCCTCACAACAGAATATCCCACGTCATAGAGGGTCAGTTGTGGGCGTTTTCTTTAGGTGCAATTTCCTTAATTGGAAATTTGCTTGCAACAACTAGTTGCTATTTGTGTTAGCTGTGAAGACTGTAATTATTGTTATTTTTGTAATATTTCTTTGTTCTTTAGTTTTGTTTTGATTTGTTTGTAATTTGTTGGTCTACCCTTTTCTATCTTTCAGTTCTATTCACAATTTATATTCATATACTGTGACGTCATTTGTGTTGTTATTCCTTGCAGACTCAGTGATTATTTTCATTGATTTCCCTATTTGATTTATTTGATTTCTGCAAACGTTTTCGTATTGTCAGTCTTATTTGTACTTTATGTATGCTGTTGGTTGACATATGTTTTATATAGGTATATTTCATAAGACACTATTGCTTGTGCACTGCACTTGGATTATGGTATAAACCAGTACCTGATTATTATTACTATTATACAAGACCTTATTAAAGGCTTGTGACCCACAGATATTGGGATAGTGTACTGATTAATCAAGTCATTAAGAACTTGTGGTATTATTATTGTTTCAAGTAATTAGTATTATTGTTAGACATCATGTCTACATTAGAATACTTCATTGCACAAGGGAAATCCCTTGATAAGACTGGTCAACAATTAGAAGAATGGGTAGTTGCTCAATATGACAAGACATTAGCAGCTGAAGAGAGAAGATTAGCAGCTGAAGAGAAAAGACTAGACAGAGAAGCTACTGCTGCTGCTGAACAAAAGAAATTGCAGATGCAGGTGGAGGAAAGGAGATTTGAAGCTGAACAAATAAAATTAGACAGAGAAGCTGCTGCTGAACAAAAAAGATTAGACAGTGAAGCTGAACAAAAAAGATTAGACAGAGAAGCTGAAGAAAAAAAAGCAATAAGAGAACATGAATTTGAGTTAGAGAAATTAAGATTGACAAGTATGAGTAATGTTAATCAGGCATCTAGTGGTAATGGTAAACCTTCTACTTACAAGGTTAAGGTTCCACCGTTTAATCAGTCCAGTGACGATATTACATTCTGGCTGGATAGATTTGAACGTTCTTGTCGTACTCATAATGTGGATAAATCACAATATGCTAACCAATTAGCAGAAAACTTGAAAGGTGAATCTCTGACTAGGTTATGCCTTGTAGGAGAAGCAGATAAGGATAATTATGATGTCATTAGGGCGGCTTTGATAAAAAAATACCAGCTAAGTGAGGAAGGCTATCGCCTTTTGTTTAAGACGATGGTGCCTGAGACAGGTGTAGAATTCTCAGAATTCATTGCAAAGGCACGTCTCACAGTTGATCGTTGGATTGAGCTTTCCAAAACAGAAAAAACGTATGAAGGACTTATGGATTTGTTGCTCAGAGATAAGATTATGTCATGTGTTAACAAACCATTCCTTGAATTTATACATGAGCGTAAACCCAAATCACTAAAGGAAATGGAAGAATATTGTTCCCAATATGTCACTGCACACCCCGACGTGACTTTTGGCAACGCTAAGATTAAGGAGAGTATGCCAGTTGCTTCAGCAACACCATACAATCCCAATTATTCACACAGATTTCAGGGACCTCAAAACAGATTTGAAAAAAAAAGGTAACCATAATAGTTATCAAAACCAAGGTAACCAATCATTTCAGGGTTCTTCTTCGAAGAACTGGAGACGAGCTGATAGCTCTCGACACAGGGGTGGTCATAATTATAGGAATTTCCGTAGAGGAAGTAATTATAGAAACTATCCGAGTTATCCGTCTTGGAGTCAACAAGATCATAATTACAGAGATACTCATTATAATGAATATGATAATGGTAACCAAGAGAACTATGACTCAAACCCAAATAGGGGTTACAATAGAGGTAACAATAACTACAGAGGTAATAATAACCCAGGTAGATCTCAAAACAGAAGACATAAACCACATTTTCAGGCAAACTCTGCACAGCAAGAGTCTCATGAAGCCTATAAACAGAGTAAAGATAATAATGACGCTAGTAATATGGCATGTTCCGCTTTTGATTTTGGGAGAGCATCTCAGTGCCCCCAATGCAAAACATTATTTGAGCCAACCACAGTGTCTACTTTAAGCTGTGGCCATCCTCTTCCTGCTCTTCCTGCATCAGTCGCGCATGATGGAAGAGGTTCTCTTGTCCTACATAAGGGTTTAGTACATAACAATCCAGTCTCCGTTCTATTTGATTCTGGATGCACCACAATTGGTGTTAGGCAGTCACTCGTAGATCCTTCCCGTGCCACTGGACAAGTAGTCAAATGTGTAACATTTGGCGGCACATTAGAGAAATACTCTACTGCTATCATTAGGATTGCTACTCCTTTCTTTACAGGAGATGTACACGCATGTCTTCTTCCAAATCCGATCGCTGACCTTATCATCGGTCGCATTCATGGAGTCAAAGAATGCACTCCGCAACAAATTTTTCGCGTGGGAAAAGCAAAACATGCAGATTGCTAACGCTGTAGTCACTAGAGCTCAAGCTCTTAATATGCCTCAAACTTCATCTACTGAAGATAATGAAGTGCATAACCAAGATGATCCCTTGGTAATTTCTCGTGACTCGTTTATAAAACAGCAAGAAGATGATCCCACTCTGAAGAAATTTTTTCATTCTTGCAACGAAAGGTGATCCGAATAAAGACACAAGTCGTAAATCGTGGATTACAAAGAAGAATGGCGTACTTGTACGTATGGTTCAAGACTCCATTACGTCAAGTCATTCTCAAATCCTGGTTCCCAAGAATTTGAGAGTTAAAATTTTGCAGCACGCTCACGACTCTCAGTGTGCTGGACACATGGGTTTTTCCCGTACTAAGTCAAGAGTTCTTGCGGCTTTCTTTTGGCCATTGGTAAACAAGGACATACGGATTTATTGTCGATCTTGTAAAGTATGTCAGGAAGTTAAATCCAAAGGTCCACGCCATGCTGCACCCATTCAGGCGGCAGACATTCCTATTCGGCCGTTTCAAAAAATGGCCATAGACATAATTGGTCCATTTAAGATCAAGTCCGCCAGAGGACATCAGTTTATCTTGACGTGTGTTGATATGTGCACACGTTGGCCAGAGGCTATTCCTCTGAAGAGCATTACTACTGCTGATATTGCAGATGCTCTTTGGCTTATATTCTCTCGTCTGGGTTTCCCCGGAGAGATATTATCAGACCATGGCACCCAACTAATATCAGATACCATGTCTCAAGTAATGTCTACTCTGCAGATAGATAGATCTTTAAGTAGTATCTACCATCCAATGTCTAATGGGATGGTCGAACGCCTTAATAGAACACTTAAAAACTTACTAGGGAAGATAACTGAGGATCATCCTCAAGACTAGGACAGAGTTTTACCTGCGGCCCTCTTCGCTTACAAAGAGGTCCCCAATGAACATACAGGGTTTTCTCCCTTTGAACTTGTCTTTGGCGCGCGTCCGCGCGGTCCTATGTCTTTGCTCCATGATCTCATAACAGCTGACAATATTGACGATGACACAAAGTCATCTTACGAATATGTCATCGCGTTGAGACAAAAGATTATCGAAGCATGCAAATTAGCAACTTCTTCTTCCGAATTTGCGAAACAGAAGGCAAGGCAATTTGCCAATAAGAAGAGATGCTTACGACAACTTTGTCCTGGTGACAAAGCATTTGTATTACTACCTTGTAGGGAAAACAGACTACTTATTTCTTGGAAAGGTCCGTACGATATAATATCGAAAATTTCCGATGTCGACTATATTGTCGATATTGATGGGAAGCATAAAACCTTCCACATCAATATGCTTACTGAATTCCATGAACGTCCGGATTATTTACAACCCATTTTCCAAGCAACGGACGATTCTCCAGTACAACATGGTCATTACTCATCACTGTCCGTGATACAGGATGAGGAAACGAGTTTTTCAGATGTAAATCTTCCTCTTCCAATGATCCCACTTCATTCTAGTGAATCATGGAAGAACGTTACTGTCTCTCCTGATTTGTCTCTAGGAGAACAGCGACAAGTTTCAACTATGTTGCAAACATTTCAGGATGTACTTACTGACATCCCTGGACAAACTCATGTCATTGAACATGACATTGTTCTAACTGACCATACTCCTATTAGGGTTAGACCTTATCCTATCCCTATACATTTTCAAGTACAGGTCGAGAAAGAGTTGGATGAGATGATAGATTTGAAAATAATCGAACCATCCACCTCTGCATATTCTTCGCCGATGGTTATTGTTCGGAAAAAAGACAATAACATACGTCTTTGCGTTGACTATCGCAAATTGAATCAAGTAACGAAGTTCGATGCCGAACCTATGCCTTTACTGGAAGAGCTACTTACTCGACTTTCCAAATCTCATTTTTTCACTAAACTTGACTTGTCTAAAGGATATTGGCAAGTACCTTTATCTGAACGCGCCAAACCTCTCACGGCTTTTTCAACACCTAGAGGTTTGTTCCAATGGAATTTTATGCCTTTCGGTCTTATGAACGCACCAGCTACATTTGTACGCATGATGCGCCGAATCCTATCTTATCGGTCAGATGTCATTGCATATCTAGACGACATCTGTCTTTTCAGCGATACTTGGGAAGATCACTATTCAGGGTTAGATGAATTGCTGTCTACTTTGCGCGAGCACAACCTGACAGCGAAACCCTCTAAAGCCTATATTGGTTTTAGCGAAATTTCTTTCCTAGGCCACCGAGTTGGTCATGGTTTCCTAAAGACAGAGGACCATAATACTAGTAAGATACTTAACATCTCTATCCCTAAGACTAAAAAAAACAGGTGAGAAGTCTGTTAGGTCTTATTCAATTTTATGGCAGATTCATTCAGAATCTATCCTCTATCATGGCACCTCTTTCTACACTTTTAAAGAAAGGTTCGCCTAATATGGTCCACTGGTCTCAGGAATGCCAATGCTCTTTGGATAAGATTAAAACATTGTTTTCAACACCACCTATTTTAGTGTTACCTACTAAAGATAAGACATTTGTTCTTCGTAGTGATGCTTCATCCACTAGGATTGGAGCGGCACTAATGCAAGAGTACTCTGGAACTCTGCATCCTGTAATGTATATTTCCAGAAAACTTAATGCGGCAGAAAGGAATTATTCGGTTTTAGACCGTGAGCTATTAGCTATGGTTTGGTCAATTCTCAAACTACAAAGATTCCTTCTAGGCGCACATTTCATAGTAGAAACCGACCAAAAAGCTCTTACTGCTATACAGAGTAAGAATTTGAAGAGCTCGAGGTCTACTCGATATGCAATTGCTCTTCAAACTTTTCATTTCTCTGTGCGAGCTATTCGTGGATCAGATAATGTGATGGCAGACATTCTGTCAAGATGCCCACATGATTCCACATAACTATTAGGTCTTAGACGTCTTAATATGTCTAGGTCTATAGTAGTTCCTTTCTATATCAAGATAGATACACATTTGTAATTTAATAATATAATGATTGTATCACTACTTAGCGGTTCATTGATACTTATTCACCGCTGTTCTTTAATGATTTTTCTTTATAAATCATAAATTTAAGATATCTAATACGAAATTATGGTATGAATTTTTGTATGCATTATGTAATGGCCAGAATTGTATTATACGGTGACACCTTCCTGGAAAAATTTACTTGTAGAGAAATAATTTCTCTCAGATACATTCTCACCAGTCGCTTCATAAGTCGACTTAGCCTCATATTAGGCGTTATATTTATTCCTGATAGTTGCATCTGTGCAGTATTCATGCGTTGTGAGCCTATTGTACGTTGCTCCTAGATGTATTTTTTTTTTAAAAAATGTTCCTTTTTTTTCCGGGAGGTGTGGTAAGACTGTTACGTGCAGTCTTTGATATCTTGCAATATTATACATTTGTATGCTTGTTATGTTCGCAAATATTTTGTAAACAAAATAGATACTTTTTAGTGCTTAAGGAAAAGTCATTATTGAGTTACTTCCCTTGAAAGGAGTCTCAGATCGAACTCCGCGGATGAATCCAGTTTTACTGCGATTTATTCTTTGTTTGGGTAGAAATAGATTGTTCTTGCTTCAGAATATCTATGGCATGAATTTATGTGTAGTGTTTGTCTAGGTAGGACGAGTCTGTCTTATATCTGTATATCATTACATATCTAAGTCGAACTATATGTTCTTTGTCGCTAGAAAGGTCAAAGGCTGTCCAGCGGATGTGTCGTTAGTGAGTGGTGATTTGGCTTCGCCCTGATGGGGGCTGTCGTGTTTTTCTGTATCGGCTTGTCGCCGGGAAAAGTGATCTCAAGATTGATGGGGAAACTGATAGACGTTTAGACCTATCATGTATGCTTTACCCCAGTGTTTATTCTTATTGCCAAGGAATGGCAGAATCATATTTCTGATACCAAGGTAACAAAAGCATTTCTTATGAACTCTTACGAAGCCATCGTTTTCGATAAGCAGACGCACGATTTGTACGTCTGAGAGAATATTTTACTAGATGAAGAAGACATTCATTTCTAGCAGCACTATATCTTGTATGATGAAGTCAATTGTATCATGATAGAATCTACAGAGCCATGAGAACATTTAATGAATGACTAACTTTAATACAGATTCATTGTCTGTATCCAAACGTGAGTGACAGCTCACCAGAAGCCATCTGTTACGGTAGATTAATTGGCATTGTCTGCTAGAGGTTAGCAGCATGCGATTTTAGGGGTTACAACGTTTAATGTAATGTAAAAAGTATTATTAGCCTAGTGAACGCTGTGACGTTTCAGCGTTGGTAGTCACGCACGGTGACCAAGAGACGGGACCCTTTTTCAAATGACCGTCAAACGGAGAAGACGTGTCTTTATATTCTTATAGTGTCGGGCAGGGAAAGCCACACAGTCATATTGTATTTTCTCATGGACATGGGTCAGTCCACTGTTATGATGAAGAAAGATGAAGTTACAGGTTAGTAATTGACTAAACCTTGTCGAGATGAATTAACAGTCCATTTTAATTAATACTAGTGCCAGACGCATAAACTCACTGTCGGTCGTTGGATTTTCCAACCCCGCGTGCATATAGTTATGTCGTTCTGTCTACAGTAATTCAGATTACGAGACAAAGGACTGATATGCAAGATAGCTAATTCAACATAGGATTCTAATTTATATTTGTGAGGTAATACATGATCAACGTTCGATGTCTACAGAATGTATAATAAATTGTTTGCTTGGACTCTAGCCATGACTTATCCAGTCTATAACATTTGGGAATTCAATCATCATTATCATGGTCTCAAGTTAATTTAAACCCACATTCGCGTACTTAACATCAAAGGCACGAAGCTCTAAAGAAGATGAACTGTAAACCCAGACTACACGATTGACTATCAAGCTCTCAACAATCCGTTGGGCTAATTTTACCGAACCGCCTGTAAAAACTGATGGCCGCCCCCCTGCAACAACTGGTTGGCCATTGATGGGGAACGAAAGAAAGAATTAGTTGGCCATCGCTGAACGAAAGAAAAAAGGAAAAATTTTTTCTTGTTTACATACTTTTACAAACTGTTTACTATTATAAGAAAGTCACATGATGAATAAAAACGACGTTCAACGCATGACTACGAAATGCCAATCTGACGTCACTACATCATGCGTAGATGCCGCGCTTTGAAAGTACAACCGTCAACGCATTCCAAGTTGATGAAGATTTACATGATCAAGAAGACCAGACGATTGAATACGGTTATCAACCAATCAAGAGCAAACAGTACTAGGCATTGATCTAGTCCGTTGATGAACTTGACATCGCCGGAGCCTTTTAAAGATAAGTTTAAACTTAGGACGATTGTCCTTCATAAAGCACAATACTAAGTCCATTTCGCTGTGCAGGCATGTCCTCGCTATTTATTATATATCTATGTTATATCTGTTTTTTCCGTTGATGTTGTCCCTTATTCGTGGGTATGGGTGGGCGGCGGTTTGGAATGAATAACATGGCTCTGAGGATGCCGATATTCATTCTGAATGTTCCTTAAGGCCGTTAGTTAATTGCTTTTAACGAAGAACCCATCGACGACCTTCCGATGATTTTCGTTCGTTCGTAATTGCAATTAATTGACCTTGCATGTTAGATGTCCAGTCTAGTTATAATTGGGGTATTCTAGTGTGTTTAGTTCTAATTTTTATTCAGTTTTGTAACAATGTTTGCAACCTATCGTGTTTTTTCTGACCTTACTATCATTCAGTTTATATTTTTTGTACAATCGTCAATGAGTCCATGTATACGTCACTAATTTTTGTGTACGCAGGTTAGTTTTCTATTCAGTTCATTCTTAATCTCTCACTTCCGTTTTATACCACTTAGTTATAAATGCATTTTTTATTGTGAAAATGTCTTGTCGTATGGTAATACTGTTCTGTAATCCTTGGTTAACACATTGTATTGTTTGTCTTCATTTCATCCTTCTATAATTTAATATTAATGCTATAATTTATTCATTAATAATAGTGTAGATGAATATGATTAAATTTTTATGAGTTTTAAGGAGGAATTAGGGACTTTGCACCTATTTGATTTGGTGGTCCAAGAAATGGGCAATGCACTTTATAGCTCATGATTATGGCATAATATACCATGATAAATTATTATAACTTTATAACATATTAAGACATATTAAATGTTAATTAGTACATTTTCTCAGTACTACATTGTGAACTTAGTAACTATTAAGATTAAATAACCTAATTGTTTAGGGATAATACCCATAATTATTTAATACTAATATGAAGTGCATGATATAATTTCAGCACCTTATATAACTAACTATCATAACTATTTATGATAGATATTAGTTGATATATATATAATATTTTTACAAAATATTATAGATTTGTGGAACTTATAAATAACAGTACAGGAATATTGCAATTTCTTATATTGATTATTCATTCGTTGAGTAATTAGAATTATCGACATAGATTCTAGTGGTAATTACTAGACATAAGTAATTGAATACTTAAATAAATCAACTTCAAGAATGCTTACCTTGGATCATTTTATTAAAATTGGAAAAGATTGTAATAAAAAGGGAGATGCACTCCTGGAATTTGCGGAACAACAACTTGCGAACCATAAGGCAAAAGAGGCTGAAAGGAAAGCTATTGCTAAGGCAGAGATGGAAGAACTTGAAAGAAAAGAGGCTGAAAAGAAAGCTATTGCTAAGGAAGAGAAAGAAGAATTAAGACAAGAATAAGAAAGAAAGATGGCAAGAGATGAAATCCTACGGATTGAAGAAGAAAATAAATTGAAACGACAGGAAATCATATTGCAGCAAGAAATGGAATTGCAACGGCTTAAATTGGAAACAGCAAAACTTAATTCGCAGGGTGCTGCAGCAAGCCAAAATGATAATGCTCAATCGGGATCTTCTTCCAACCGACTTAAGGGCAATTATTACTTTAAGCTACCACCGTTCAAGTTACACGTGGACGATCTATCATCATGGCTGGCGCGCTTTGAGGATATATGTAAGGTCAATAACCTTGAAAAAAACAGCATGGGCACTTAAACTCAAGGAATTTCTGGATGGCGAACCTGCAAGTGCAGCACAAAATATTGATCCGACATTAGCCACAGACTATGAGTCCATTAAGACTTTGTTATTACGTCGGTTCCATTTGAACGAAGAGGCATGTAGATTACGTTTCAAAAGTTTGTTGCCAGATAATAATAAAGACTTTTCAGGTTTTATTGCTAACATACGCAATACTTTTAACAGATGAGTTGAACTAGCAGGTGTCAACAAATCTTACGACAAGTTAGTCGATTTGTTATTGAGGGATAAAGTGTTATCTTCTGTCAGCCCACCGTTCTTTGCTTATCTGCAAGAACGGAAACCAGAAACTATTGATGAGTTAGAAAAAATTTCTTTAAATTACTGCACCGCTCATCCGAATGCTAACATTTCTGGCTCGTTAATAAGAGAACCACTTCCTGTAGCCTTCAATATGGCATATCATAGTAATAACAAACCTAGAACACACAGTGTGGACAGAGGTAGGTTCAAGGGAAACTATGACATTAATTTTCATAAGGGACGTAATAGCTTTAACAATAACTTTAATAGAGGAAGACCACAAAACAGAAATTATTCACCTCAGTCCAGATACAACAGTAATCCACGTAACTCAAGTTATAATCGTTCATATAATGATAATAATGGTAACAATTGGAACAACAGCGATAATTATAACTCGAGACATCGAGATAACAGTTACAATAGAGAACAACGGAATAATTCAACTGATTATTCTCGCCATCGTTCTCATTCTCGTAGATCGACAAATTATAATCATAATACAGGGGCAGCCGTTACTACTGCTACAACCCCTGGGGTTCAGAGTTCACCTACTAATAACAAAATACAGTCCTCGTCTACTTGTTTTGTAATGAATTATAACGTGGCAAATAGTTGCCCAAAATGTAATCTTATATTTCAGAAGGCAAAAGAGACAGTTCTGAACTGCGGATACATTCTACCAGAAGTCAGTCTGGCAGTCAATGACGGAACAGGCTCGCTGATCTTCAACAGAGGAAAAGTTAATGGATCCGTCGTCTCAGTTTTAAGAGATTCTGGATCGACAACGATTGGAATCCGTCAGGCACTTGTTCATCCAAATTGTGCAACTGGAGAACATGTCAGGTGCATGACCTTTGGTGGAACCATAGAATGTTATCCAACTGCTATTATACATATTGATACACCTTTTTTCACAGGCAACGTTAAAGCATGCATGTTAAGAAACCCAATTGCCGACCTTATGGTGGGATGCATACACGGAAGTAAAGATTGCACACCAGAAGAGATTATTGAATGGGAAAAAAAATAATCTATGCATCGGAAATGCAGTAATAACCAGAGCACATACGAAACAATTAGAGACTATGGACACTGAAAACAAGGAAACAGACAAACATGAAAGTATCGAGGTTCATTCTGCTATTGACCGAGTATCCTTTGCTGCAAAACAGAAGGAAGACAGGTCATTAACAAAATTTTTTGCACTGGTAGACAAAGTTGGCAATCTTGCTATGAACAATAATAATAGTCATTGGTTTATTATTAAAAATGACATTCTACTAAGATGTTTTATGGATAAAACTCATGTAAGACAACAGGTCATGGTACCTTTTGCTTTTAGACGTTACATACTTCAACACGCACATGACTCTAAGTGCGCAGGTCACATGGGATATACTCGGACAAGTTCTCGAGTATTATCTTCTTTTTTTTGGCCAGGAGTGTCACGTGATATTTCACAGTACGTACGCTCCTGTACGATATGCCAAGAAGTGAAAGCACGAGGAGCCTTTCACACGGCGCCTATTCAGGCTTGTGACATATCTGTGAGACCCTTTGACAAGATGGCCATTGATATTATTGGCCCACTTTTACCATCAGCCAGAGGACATAGATTTATTCTCACGTGCATCGATTTATGCACACGATGGCCAGAAGCCATTCCATTGAAAACAACCACCACCACAGATGTAGCTGATGCACTACACCTGATATTCTCTAGATTAGTTTTTCCTAGTAAACTTTTGTCAGATCATGGATCTCAATTTATTTCTGAGACTATGACAGAAGTAATGAAGACTTGGAATATCGATAGGAATCTCAGCAGCATTTATCACCCAATGAGTAATGGTGCTGTAGAAAGACTTAACCGCACACTCAAACAAATGTTACATAAAGTTACAGTTAACCATCCACAGGACTGGGACAGAGTACTCCCAGCGGTGTTATTCGCTTATCGAGAGGTGCCACATGAACAAACTGGCTTCTCTCCGTTTCAATTAGTCTTTGGCGCTCCACCAAGAGGTCCTATGGGACTAATAAAAGACTTATTGATTGACTCCGAGATGACTCAGGATACCCAGTCATCCTATGAATACGTAATTAATCTCCGGAATAACATTATTGATGCCTGCAAAATGGCAACAGCGTCATCTGAGGCTGCTAAAGCGAAAGCTAGAACTATCCAAAACAGTAGTAGACGATTACGTCAACTATTTCCAGGAGATCAAGCTTATGTGTTATTGCCACATAACAATAATAAACTACTCATCTCGTGGAACGGTCCATACCAGGTTATCAATAAGATTTCTGATGTTGATTATGTCCTGGACATTAAGGGACATCATAAAATATTCCACATAAATATGCTCAAACAATTTCATACTCGACCTGAACATCTACAAGCTATTTTTCATGAACTAGATGACACTGTCGTACCTAGATGTCACTATTCTAATTTGTCTGTTATCCAGGAAAAGAAGATTCTTCTTCCTGAGGTACAGTTAGCTTTACCTGTACCTGTAGTACAGCCTAGTGAATCTTGGCGGGACGTAACCATCTCTTCGTCGGTTACACCGCAACAGCATCAACAGATTGCTGAACTTCTACAATCTTATCCAGATGTGTTGACCGACGTTCCAGGTCGCACATCAGTCATTAGTCATGACATCACTCTTAACGATGATACTCCAATTCGGGTACATCCATATTCTGTTCCTCTACACTTTCTTACTAAAACTACTAAGGAACTTGAACAGATGTTATCTTTAGGAATTATTGAAACTAGTAATTCCCCATTTTCTTCTCCATTAGTTATTGTCCGAAAGAAGGACAATAACATTAGACTATGCGTCGACTATAGAAAATTAAATGCACAAACGATAGTTGATAGCGAACCACATCCACTTCTCGACGACTTACTGCCACGTCTATCGACTGCAACTATATTCACTAAGATAGACTTAACTAAAGGTTATTGGCAGATACCACTAACCGAAAAAGCTAAATACTACACAGCGTTTTCCACTCCGCAAGGTCTATACCAGTGGAATGTTATGCCTTTTGGGCTTGTTAACGCTCCAGCTACCTTTGTTCGCATGATGCGACACATTTTTTCAGCTAGACCAGACATTATTACATACATAGACGACATATGCTTATTTAGTTCATCTTTTGAGGAACATTTTTTGGGTCTTGAAAACGTTTTGGACACATTAAGAAGGAACAATTTAACTGCTAAACCCACAAAATTACAAGTAGCATTTCATGAAATAACTTTTTTGGGTCACATTATTGGAGCAGGATATATCCGAACACTACCCAGTACGGTTTCTAAAATTTTAAACATTTCCGTTCCTCAAACGAAGAAACAGGTTAGAAGCTTGTTAGGTCTAGTCCAATATTACAGTAGATTCGTACCTAACTTGTCATCTATCACGGCTGTCTTGTCCTCATTATTAAAGAAGGACATGCCAATGAAGGTGACATGGACTAGTGAGTGTAATAATGTTTTCCTTAATATTATTAACATATTCTCAAACCCACCAATCTTGAGACTAACTGATGCTTCCAAAAAGTTTATTCTCCGCACAGATGCGAGTAACTACGGAATTGGCGCATGTTTGCTCCAATATCATGACGACATCCTCCATCCAAACTTGTACGTCTCACGGAAACTGAAACCACCAGAAGTCAAATATTCAACTGTCGACCGCGAACTTTTAGCAGTGGTGTGGGCAATAACGAAGTTGGAAAAGTTCCTGCTGGGAGCCCCGTTCGTAGTACAGACAGACCAGAAAGCCGTAGCATCACTACGACGGGCGAATCATAAAAGTCCAAAGCTCACCAGATTCGCTATTCTCCTTCAACCTTTTGACTTCTCAATCGAGTACATCACAGGAGCAGATAACGTCCTGGCAGATACTCTATCTCGAAACCCTACTGATGTCGAGTCCTGAACTATATTAACGTCGTAGATACTTACTCAAAATAAATAGCACTATAATGGCTGTTCTATGTAGACATGAACTATTGCCTACAATACAAGTATCTGCTTACTAAAGACTTTATATACGAAATGAATGAAATCAATTGACTCCATGTTCGTATTTACGCCAGGACTTTGCTGGATATCCTTTACTAATAAAACTATTGGACACATTTCCGTGCATCAATGAACATAATAGAAAACACTATCAAAGTAACTCAGTATGCGACATGAACTATTGATAATAACGTCGATACTTATGAACTGAAACACTTAAACATTTGTTTGTTAATTGGAATTCACAAGGATCAAGCCTACGTATGGATCATCTTATCCAACTTTAATTAATTTTAATTAAGTCGTTACAATAATGGAAATTAAAATGAAAGTGAGATAAATATTGAAGAAAAAAAAATGAAATTTGGAAAAAAAATTAAAGAAGAAAAAAAATAAGAACTCACATGATTCTTAGATAATGTTATTGTATGTAACTATTATATTATATAGTTAATAATTATGTGGATACATCACATACTACATTATTGTTTAAATTGGTTAATTTAGATAGGTATTAACAACTTAATACTAAACTTAATTAATGTCCAACACACATAACTAAGTTAAATTTATACATTACTTTTTTCTCCACTTTATTCTTTATTTATTTATTTCTCTCTTTAACATATCCTTTCATTTTTCTTACATTAGATTTTCAACAACTTTATTCTTATTCCACACTCAATATAATTAATTAGTTTAATTTTAACTCTTTAGATTAGTCTGACATGACATTTCATTGCGACATATTTTGAATTAATTAATTATTTAATTAGATATCAACATTAGCCATTCTCTTTTAGTTCATATAAAATTTATGTATAACATTTATTTATAATATGATCATTAATATATTAGATGACTGTTAGTTAGTCTACATGACCACGACGTCTGTTCTAGACAGAACATCGTAGGCCATATGCCGCATTTTTGTTTAAATTTTTTTGATATTGTTAAATTTTTTGATATTCATTCAGATAGGTTTTTGAAAAAAAAATCTATCTAATAGATTTTTTTTCCCCCCGGTGGACAGGGAATTGTTACGGTAGATTAATTGGCATTGTCTGCTAGAGGTTAGCAGCATGCGATTTTAGGGGTTACAACGTTTAATGTAATGTAAAAAGTATTATTAGCCTAGTGAACGCTGTGACGTTTCAGCGTTGGTAGTCACGCACGGTGACCAAGAGACGGGACCCTTTTTCAAATGACCGTCAAACGGAGAAGACGTGTCTTTATATTCTTATAGTGTCGGGCAGGGAAAGCCACACAGTCATATTGTATTTTCTCATGGACATGGGTCAGTCCACTGTTATGATGAAGAAAGATGAAGTTACAGGTTAG
>JAMPIV010001293.1:0-37500 GCA_024509875.1 Oreohelix idahoensis | reverse complement strand
CGACCTGCTCCAGGACCTGTTCTCCCAGCTTAATCTGATGTCTTCCTTCTTCTCGTGATATCACCATGGATTTTGTTTTAGAGCTGCTTATGACCATCCCTCTTTTCTCCAGCTCTTCTTTCCATACTTGCAGGTTGGATTGGAGATATGCCTCTGATTTAGCAATCAGGGCAACATCATCAGCAAATGCCAGCCCTGAAATACAGACCTGTCTCATCTTCGAGTACCCCACTGAATACTTTCTTGTTCTCTCCTTACATGCCTTGATGACATCGTCCATGAGGAGTATGAAAAGATAAGTTGAAAGAATATCACCTTGTCTTACACCAGTGGTGGTCCTGAACTCTTCTGACTTATGGTTTGCCGTCCTCACATAATTTATGCAAGATTTGTAGAAGCTATGTATAGCATGAATCATAGGTGCTGGAATGTTCTTCCTTGCCAAACAGTCCGAAAGTTTGCTCCAGGGGACCCTGTCAAACGCCTTTTCCAGATCTATGAAACAAAGATGGATCTCACTCTTATACTCAAGGGCCTTTTCACTCAGCTGTCTGAGTGTGAAGATTAGGTCTTGAGTACTTCGGTTTTCTCGGAATCCGCACTGGATCTCATCCAATTGTGGCTCAGCTAGGCGCCGGAATCTCTGCTCTAGGATTCTAGAGTAGATTTTACCAGGGACACTGAGAAGGAATATACCTCTATGGTTTCCACATTGTCGATTGTCACCCTTTTTGAAAATTGGTGTTATGATGGCAATCTCCCAATCCTTTGGTATGGTCTTGTTGTACCACGCTGCCTGTATGACCCTTAAAAGTAATTGGTCGCCTGATGCTCCCATGTACTTAACCATTTCTGGTGTTATACCATCATGCCCTGCTGCTTTGCCCATCTTGATTTTCTCCAGTGCTGCCTTCAGTTCTTCCATCTTTATGTCATCTTCACCACTATTGGTTTTCTCTTCTGTGCTAGTGGTTATCATTTCTGATGCTTGACCTTGCTTACCATCAAGGAGTTCTGAGAAATAGTCTTTCCATCTTTCCATTACTTCCTTCGGGGCAGTAAGCAATTTGCCTTGCTTGTCCTTTATAAATTTGAGAGGGCATTGTTTTTCCTTCCTCATGTTCTTTAGGGTCTTATAGAACAATTTCTGGTTTTCTTGCGCATCTTTTTTTAGCTTTTCTCCAAATTCTTCCCAGGACTTCTGTTTTGCTGCTAGCACCTTGTTCTTTGCTTCTGTTCTGAGTGTCACATATTCTCTATATTTCTCCATTTGTCCTGCTGTGTTTTTAGCTCCTAAGTATTGTTTTCATGCCATTTTCTTCTCTCTTATTTTCTCTTTGACTTCCTCTGTCCACCAAGGTGTCCTCTTTCTCTTGTTCTCAAGTCGGACTTCATTACATGCTTTTGCAGCAGCTGTCTTTGTGGTGTCCTTGAATTTAAGCCAGAGGGTTTCCAGGTCATCAGGTTGTTCTTCTGTTTTTCTCCCCGCTGTAACAATAAGCCCCTGATATCCGGTCTTAATTTCTGGCTCTCTCAGCTTGTAGGTCTTAATGCTCATTTCTCCCGTTCGTTTACTTAGTTTCTTGCATGATGTTGGGCAGTTCTTATGCTGAGCAACTCTTTCAGTTGTTTTTTTTTTTATTGTAAGTAGGTAGTGATCACTTCCTATCTCTGCCCCCTCCAGACTCTAGCATCCCGAACATATTTGAATGCGCTCCTCCTAACTATTGCATAGTTGATTACTGACTTCTCAATCTTTGTTGGTTCACATCTAGTGTATGCATGTATGCTCTTATGGGGGAACTTTGTGTTTGTAATGATCAGATTCTGCTCACTGCAGAATCTAAGGAGTCACTTTCCATTGTCATTGAGACTATCTTCTCCATATCTTCCGATAACTCCACCCCATCTAGCATGGTCATTTCCAACTGTGGCATTGAAATCTCCGAGCATGATAATTTCATCTAGGCAGTCATCCACTGTTCTTTGAAGCAGCTCAAAGAATTCCTCCTTGACCTCCGCTCTCTCATCCTCACTATGACCAGGTTGACTACGGTTTCTCCTTCTTTTAGTTTTACAACTTTACAACCATAATGCGCTCTGAGACAAAGTTCCATCCCTTGATACCATCTTTTTGGTTTTTGGCCACAATGCAACTCACGCCCCCTTTAGCTCTTTCAGATGTGGGTACACCACTGTAGAGCGCGTGTTGTCATCGAGATCCATGACTCCTTGTCCCTGTTTCTTTGTTTCCGTTATAGCCAGGATTTCTAATTTGGCTTTCCTATTCTCTTCTACCAGCTCCTCTTCTTTCCCATTTACACTTCTTGTGTTCCAAGTTCCATAAGTCTTAGTCCGTAGTCCGTTCCAGTTCGCCGCCTTTAGAATCAGTCCGGTTTTCTCTCTTGTAGTTCGCGTAATCGTGATTTAAAGCAAACAGGTGATTGGCCTGTTGTGCCTTTGTATGGTGGAGGGGCTGCCTCCTTACGGCCTCCATGCAGGCCGCCCTCCTCCTTTTTCCGCCGGGCTGGGGACCGGCTTAGGCGGAGTTCCCAGGGGACATCGCGATTCTAAATACCGGTGGGAGAGGTCTAGTCCAAAATTTACCTAGTTTAAAAAGGCTATCGGTTTAAGGCTAAGGTTTATCGACGCAGTCGCTTAAAAATCTACCAAATCATCCGCTGGGAGTTACCGGTAGATTGGGATTGACTTTGTGCCAACCCCTGATTTAAGCTGTTAAGTCAGTCCGGTACAGGGAAAGCTAGGTAATGAAATAATACCAAATGATGAACTAAACCAGAGTGTTGTGACAGTCAAGGCAAGAAAAACTTAGTGTTAGTAGCCTAGTATTCCGTTTTTGTATTATATAATACGAGCAAACACACCGTCAAAACATGGTGGGAAGTATTTATGTTATGCTCTTTCTGCTCTTTGTCCTGATGAAAGCGACTAATATGAGGTTGTGCATGAGGCTGCCAACCTCATTATGTCAAACAAAGTGCAACAGAAACTACAGCTGCAGAGCATGTGAATGGTGTGTGCAGGCTTCCTGCAAGGAGGACCAGCTGCAGTGGTTGCTCTATGCTCCATAAAGAGCGAAAAGGAAATTGATGATGATGATAAAGGTCAATGAGTATCAATGTTGAAAAGGTCACTACTAGCCTGGACTTAGTTTAATTAAATGTGGTGAAATTGAGCACTGTTAAGAGCTAAGGGCGAAAAGAAAGAAAATAAATAAACATAGAATCCAACAGATCGCTGGTCAATCTCCGTCTGTTTCCAGGTAATTAAAGTCTTCACAGAACTGAACGATATAGTAGAGATGAGTCTGCGAGATGGTCAATGTTTGGTTTGTCTACTCACACCCAAGATCGTGTGAGTGCTTGGTGCGGCCTTCAGGGGACCAGTTGTAGTGGTGCTTCTATGCTTATTAAGGACTGCAAAGAAGAAATAATGACACACACACACACACAAAAGAAAAGAGAAGGACAAAAAGGAACAATTGTAGACTGAGGAGAAAAGAAATCATTTTCCAGGTTGTACCGTTAAACGTTTTAAGGGGATCGTTATATTTTACTCTAGCAATAGAATACATATACTGGGGGTTTCCTATTTCTGCCACGTTGGGTTTCTCATAAACTTTAACTTCGACATAATTTTGAAAAGGTTTGTGAAACAGACATATTTCTGTATAAATAAATTTTGTTGTAACATCTTTTATGTCAAAAATAACACTGACTAACAAAAAAAAAACTTTTTTTTTCTTTCTCTAACATTTCTATGTTTTTCTGGTCAATTTTAATGCGCTGTTTTTAAATCTGCAAACCGTTTTTCTCTATCAGGTCGGGATCTCTAGAAATACGCAATTGAATTTTTTAACAACGCATAGAGTATTACAATATCATTCGTACAAGAAGTATAACAGTTACGTAGGCTTGAATTTCTTTGCAGTCGACTTTCGTCGGTGAATGGCATGTGGTACATCGCGATGAAGCATCCAACAATAATCGGCAAGCATAGTCACAATCCACCGTCCTTGATAACGTGACTCCATTACGGCGATTTCTTGATGGAATCGTTCTCCATGTTCATCGCTGACTTCGCCAAGGTTGTCAGGGAAAAAGTCAAGATGCGAATCGAGCAAATGGATTTTGAGGGACATTTTACAGCCCATAATTCTGTATGCATCTATGCACTGCTTAACAATATGCAACATATTCGACAGATTTGTGATTTCTCAGAAAGTTATCGACGATCGATTTGAATGCCATCCATGCGCGAAGTTCACTACCATGTAACAAGTTCTCGAATTGTTTGTCTGCAATGACTTTCCTAATCTGAGGTCCTACAAAGATACCTTCCTTTATCTTTGCATCGCTAACTTGCGGAAACTTTTCTCGAAGATAAGTGAAAGCTTTGCTCGTTTTATCTAACGCTTTTACAAAATTCTTCATGAGCCCCAACTTTATATGTAACAGTGGTAAAATGAAGCTGTCTTTGTTAACTAATGGCTCGTGTATTACATTTTTATGCCCGAGCTGCATACGATCCCGGATAGGCCACACCTTTCTTGCATAATGTTCCTGTCTGTTGCGGCTGTCCCATTCACATCGGAAGCAACAAAATTTAGTATACCCAGTCTGCATGCCCGTGAGAATTGCAATGACCTTTAGGTCTCCACAAATCCGCCATTGGTAATCATTGTACTTTATTTTTTCCAAACGTATAGCCATATTGTCATAAGTTTCTTTCATATGAACAGAGTAGGCGACTGGAATTGATGAAAATAAATTTCTGTTATGCAATAACACGGCTTTTAGACTAGTCTTGGAAGAACCGATGAAAAATCGCCATTCGTTGACTATGTGCTCAGCGAGATCACGTATTAGATCTGAAAGTTCTGAATGGTTAATTAAGTAAACACCATCATTCACCGGTATGTAATCTGAGTCAGAATTAGTTTCTAAAGCAGGTAAACTATCACTTTCTGATGGTTCATTCACGTCCAACGGATATTGTTCTGGTGGTACTTGGATCGGACACGTGATTGGATCATGAGGCACTGGTTTCGAAACCAATTCAATATTTGAATAAACCACAGACTTTCTAGTTTTAAAAGTGAAACCATGGATATTTGTCAAGCAGAAGTAACAATCAGTAGTGTGATTTGTATGTTCACGCCATATTACTGGCACTCCAAAAGGCATCGACTTATGCTTCGGCGATTTTCGTAACCAACCTGCCAATGTATCGAACAAACTGCATTTGGCTTCCAAGATTTATTTGCATCATCAACTTTTGAATCGAAATAAAGTTCATATGCTTTCTTTAGTAATGGTGTAAAGTTTTTCTGGTCAACACGATCGGTAAAATATCCGCACACGTAACAGAACAGATCAGCCGAATTTCTACAACTTCTAGAAGCCATATTTTGCTCAGAATTATTTCAAAATACAGTAACTATTTGAAAAATCGCGTAACATATGTCATGCATCTTTTAGCAGTATAAAAAGTAGAATTATGTTGCTTTTTATTAATTTTAATAAGTTATATAGTAAAAATGAAACGGAGCAAATAACGGTTTCCCAAAAATATAGTTATTCACAAATATCTTAAGAACCCGATGTGATAGAGATAAACGGATTTCAAATTTGAAATCAGCGCAAGAAACTGACCTAAGAACACTTATTCTTATATAAGAAAGAAAAATGTTGTTTGTCAGTGTAATTAATAAATATAAATATTGTTTGATTTTAATACACTGTAACAGCATACATTCCTGATATCGGATTTGAAATAATATTACGTCACAAGGGGGCGACACCAAATTCGTCCTTATCGGGCTACGCAGTAACTAAATGTCGCTTGCAACATACTAGCCCTTCATACTTTGGTACTAAACCGTGCCAACACCCGTATATGTAAGAGCTGTCCGTTTGTACTCCAAACTCAGTCACTTTTCCGAAAGGAAAATTTATCATTAGAGAGTCTTTCACGTGCAAATCCAGAAACCTGATTTATGCTATCATCTGCAAGAGGTGTGGCATTACCTATATTGGTGAAACTGGCAGGCGTTTGGCAGACAGGTTTCGTGAGCACTTGAATGACATCTATCATGGCAAACATTTACCGGTGGCCCTTCATTTCAATAGGCCTGACCATTCAGGTAATTCCGATATTCATGTCACTGCCCTCCTTTCATGTGTCCGTGATGATCGGACTCGCTTTTCGTTGGAGAATCATCTTATTTTTCAAATGGGCGTTTTAGCTCCTGGTGGCCTTAATGTGCAACATCATTTTGCATAAATTCTGGTAGCTTTTCTCTCTTTTTCATTCTTCTTTATTCGTTGTTTTTTCGATCTATCTTCTTATGTTTTTGTTTTGGTTCGTTTCGTATCCTTTTATGTCTTTTTAAATTGTCGCTATCTTATACGTCACATCCTTAACGATTTCTTGGGCGGAATACTACGGTCTTCTATTCCAAGCATCTACGGATCTAATTAAGTGAACTTTTACTTGTTCCGAAGTTTTGTTCATTCTTTTTTTTCGTTTTGTTGATTATTTACTTTCTTGTTTCTGTATTTCTTTTAGGTTTTACGATTTTCTTGTATTATTATTGTTCTTTTTTCGCTCATCACTGTGGGTGTTTACTTTTTCCATCTGCTTGTATTGCTCATTTCGTGTATGTTTCTCATCATCGTATGTTTTTGTAGTACCTATATGTAATTCTTGTCTTTGTCACCTGTTTGTGGCTGACGAAAGTTTAAACCCGAAACGTCCCTTGTTTCATGTGAACCGTTATTTGTAGAACTGATTCAATACCGTTTATTGGTTTATAAATTTATACGCAGTAACTAAGCGTGGCCTGGTGATATCGAGGCGCGTAGCAAAGAGGAATGTCATGAGGAGGACCTGAAAGATAAGTCAGTATAAATTACAACCAACTTACTCTGACACTCATAGATCGCTTTCCAATAGTTTCCTCCCAAGAAGAGGATATTAATGATTCTTTTCAGAGAGGGTTGAGTAAAGACAGCATAAATGAGGAGAAAATGGTGATGGAGGAAAGAATTTTTTTAAAATACTGATGGCTTTTTGGGCGCTTGTCAGCGTTTTCTGCTTGGGTGGGGCAGGGGGAGTAGGGGAGAGAAAGAGAGAGAGAGAGAGAGAGAGAGAGAGATGTCCTATAATTGATAGGCACTCCAGGGATTCGAACAAGGAACCTCCTGAACGTCGCCACGGTTTCGCCGCGAACAGAATCGCAACTGGATAGACTGCCATTTATCTCGCAGCGAGGGAATAGCGTCGTTCGGATACTTCCTGGTTCGAATACTGGTAGTGCCTATGTCTTCTGTGACCTTTTTGTTACCTAGTGCTCTCTATTATAATTTGTTTTCCTTTCTTTTCTTTTTTATTTGTTTCTTTCTTTATCTTTCTTTCTTTCTTACGAGTACCTACCATTTACCTAATTCCGTCCAGTATTTACTATTCAAATATCTCGGGTGTCTCTCTTTATTTACTTCTCAATTCTCATTTTGATGGATAGCATATTTTCATCACGTGTGTGGTCTAATTTTGGAATTTCCTTCTTGGAATTAAAAACCTGTTGCGGAAAATAAGGAAACAGTTTGTGTTTTTATCTCGTAGCCTAGGACAATCAAACACTCCTCTTTATTCTTTTCTGAGACCCAAATCCAGCTTAATTTCTGAGAGATGTAACACATTTTTACAGGAATTACCAGGGCTGTTTAAAGCGAGCCGTCTTGGAAAAAAAAAAAAAAAAAAAAACTGTGATTAAATGTTCCTTATTTATATGAAATGTTTTCCGATCCATACATCCGGCGGGATCTATGGCGTAGCTAATTTGTCTTCGATTGCAGAAATCCAGACAACATGTTAGATGGTGGCGGGAACACTTGCCTCTGTTGTCTTGTTCAGCTGTTGTTTCATTCATTTCTATTTTCATTACGATACACGGAGCTATCTGTCGTAGATCTTTGATAGGTATTTAAGATATATTTTGGTCCCGTCTGAATAGAAGTTCTATTAGAACTGAAAAGGGTGGTAACTCAGTGAGAGGTAAGGTAAAGAAATAGATTTCACGAATGAAATGGTGAAAGGTAGAGTCTGTCCCTGGATTGAGAAGATACTCTAGTCCAGCCTATCGCTACAACAGAAATTTGTTGATCAGACAGTATATCTCTCTATAGATATTAATATATATATATATATATATATATATATATATATATATATATATATATATATATATATATATATATATATATATATATATCAACCACTCACACACACACACACACAGATAAGTGACGACAATTAGACGCACAAACGTGAAACTATATTAATGGAATATGGATATTGGGACGAGCTGACCGACTGTGACGTACGTCTAGTTCGACAAGTGAATTTTCCCTGATATGATGGATGATTTAAAGGGACTTTTAGCTTTTCATAACATTAGAACCCCTGAACATTTGTTGTAACTTTTCGTTTCGCCAGAGCGAACCGACCGGGACTCATTTAGTATGCGGCACGAGATCAAAGACACTGAGACGATCCCCGAGCAGAGAAGCAGTTTCTCGCAGGTATTTAACATCTCCGCGCGAACACTCAACCGCTCGCAAGATGGACCAGAGCGACGAGAAGAAAGACACTGGTGGAGATCTCAGGAAGGACAGGCGGCATGCTATCAAAGACAGTAGTGGTCCCTGAAACGATTTCGCATCTCGGTGTTAAGCACGGAACCGATCGCAGCCAGAGCGAACGGGGAAAGCTGACGCAAGCAGCGAGCGAAGATACGAGAGGCCAGGGGCGGCTTCTCTCTTTGGATTTGGCGGTCAGATCCCCCAAAGTTCATGAGATCAAAAAAGCTGTCAAAGTTCTCATGTCCCACTCATCTTGCATTCCAGTTGAAGATATACAGATCACGTAGAAATACACTTCATCACTCGCTGGCCAGAACTTGATAGTAGCACTAGCGATATTTGAAATCTTGCTAGATTATCCCATGGATTTTCATTTATATTTGCAGTGAATTCTATTTCTGTGCAAAGCGGTAATATATATATTGTGTAAAGTGATCAGTGGTCGAGTTCATTCATTATATTTCATTGGATTTTGTGTTAATTTAAACCTATTAAATTAAACCGTCTCAATAGTTCCAGTTGTAAATGTAATGATACACCTGCTATACTATTTCCAAAAAGATAATAGATGTTTAATGCTTAAATTAACTTTTAAAGTCGCGAAGGAATTTATAATTAATAAATTTAGTTAAGTCCTATATTTATAGATGTGAGATTTAACCACTAGAACTCGCGCAGTGTTTATTAAATACATAATTAAATACTCGAGCGTATTATAGGCTTAACGGGAAATTTATCGCGCGCTTAGAAGATTATTTGTTTTTAAAGTATGATTATGTTGTTATGGGTTTTCTATCTTTTTCTCTAGATTGATCACCTTTTGCAATCCCAGCAATAACGAAATCTTTCAGAGTTTCCATACTCGGTTCTTAAACTTCCAGACAGTTTGATGAGACATTTTTTAAAGTAAATCTTGTGGTGGTCCGATGCGGCCTAGCTAACATGATTACATGAAAGAAAGCCTACCCAAGATCATTTGATTATTATCATCAAATTAAATTACAATCTGTAAGATAAACTGGAAGATGAACAGTGCCAGTAGCGATAGTTTATATACTGCTCTATTGTGAGAGATTACCGATTTACCTGACTGTGACTGAGCCTAGTTTTTCCTCACTGGATTAAAAACTTTACCGGTCAGTGGCTATCATCACACAGTGAAGGATTATACCATCACCTCATTTTTTCACCCCTATGTCGAACTGCGTCAGTGCCATCCCATAGACTCGTTTCTTTATAATAAAACACAAGAACTCTTAGAACTTCAAGTCCGGCGATAAGCGGGAATATTTGCTCTCAGTGGATCCTCGCATTATTTGGGGCGGGACATAGAAGGACTAGACAGTTTTACCTGTAAAGAGTTTAATTACTGTGTATATCATGCTAGGGATTGTCTGATGCTGAAATCGGTAAGTGTGTGGTGTATATGAGTGTGGATCCGCACAGTGTGCATGAACGACAGGAGATTTAATTTTTTGCAACAAACCATTTGTTAACTTGCCTACCGGGTAATACGTTTTCTGCATACCCGGCTTTGTTCCTTTAGTGGGATAATTAGTTAACTCTGTTTCATCCCCCCCCCCTTTTTTTCCTTTGCTTAGTAAAGGGAAGACACCATTGGGATAACAGTATCCCTACCTTGATATTTGCATTTCTCTGTACTTATGATAATTTTATGTAACACTTGATATTGTTTTTTTGTGATTTGATCTTTTTAGGTTAATAAACATCATAAACTTATATCGGACTGTGTTGGAATACCCAAAAGCCCAATAAATTCCCTATTTGTTTAATATAGCTGTATCCACGTCGTCTGAGTGTTTGAAGCAACAAATCGGTGTGAGCGCAGACGTGTGTCTGGAAAACTGGCAAATAATTGTTTGACCAGGAGAGTGGAAGAGAAGATTGAGAGAAACGATTTGTCGTAAATAAGTCTGTCTTTACTCTCCTCCAGCACTCTGTGGAGCATCATATTTAATCTATACATTTCTATCACTGAGTTTCATCATCATTCTACACTCTAAACCGGACTACTATTTCTAGACTCTTTCTCTCAAAATAAATTTACGACAATATTTGGCTGGCTCGCCGGGATAATTTTGAGATACATTTGATGCACACATATTTGTGGGCTGGTTCTGCATCTTGAGCTACATTTGAGGCATTCGCATAGCCGGGATAAAGATATTTTGAGTCTTATCTAAGTCTGGGTCTAACTAGATAAAGTGTGAGTGATCTGTCTTTGTGATTTAGGGAAATAAATAAGTAATTACACCCCTAGACAACGCTTTTTAGTATTTGGGTCGTCTACACAGCATATTTACAGGTTGTTTTCTTTCCACAGCAGTAGAAAGTACGGATAAACAAAAATAGTTGTTATTTAAATTATTCTCTGGCAGAGAAACATTACATTTTTCTTTATAAGATTTGCTGGGATTGCGTGATTGTTTTACAGTCACTAAAGGGTTTTTGAAGTTAAAAGAGTTGAGCTTAGCTAAAGACGCCTTGTTCTGACTTTTTAAGTCTAGTTAACAACGTCTCTTCTCATATAATTGACTTCAGGGGGAGTTTTTTGTAGTGGAGAATTAAAATTTCAGGGAAAAATTTATTTTTTTCCTTTAAATTGTTTTAATATAAATTTTTCTCTACTGTTAGTAAGAGTAGATTCTTTTCTAGTGTAACTTACCATTTTAGTGGCATAGTCGCTTGCGTTAAGAGTCTTAAGTGACAATAATAGCAGCGATAAGTTAACACATTTAAGGTAGGAGGTAACTCAAGTAAATTTTTTACTTTGGTTTTTCTCGTAGCGGTTCCGAGTTTCTTCCCCTTCTTGTTCCATCTTACTATTCTCTAGTCTTAGAAGCATCCAGTTCTTTGGTATGGCAGAGAGAATTAGGATAAGATCCATTTTGAGACAGGAGGCGAAGGACTCAGGATTAGAAGGAGAAGCCGCGAACCTGTTTGTCAACAAAGAACTTGAAAGATATGACGCGGACCAACAGAGAGAAGAAAATAGGAAGAAAGAAGCGGACGATCGTCAATTGGAGCAGAAGAAAATTGAGGCAGAGATGGACGCCCGCAGGGAAAGAGAGAAGGAGAGACAACGCGAAGAGAGAGACAAGGAAAGACAGCATGAATTGGCGCTTAAGGCTTTAGAGAGTGGGGCCCCTCTACTTCGAATAACGGAGAGCCGTCTTCGCCCCAGTCGCAGTCAATGGATCTCTCCAGCACTCAGTCTGCCCAATTAACTGCGATGTCTTTTGCTTTAGAGTCTTTTCCTAGTCCCAATGAGAAAATTGACAGCTATCTAGAAAAATTCGAGAGGCTCGCAAATCTGTATGGGTTGGAGAGTTTCCGCTGGGCACTTAAACTCTCAACGTCACTGAAAAGTACTGCTTATGACGTATATACAAAGCTGGGAACCAACCAACATGATTACGACATGCTGAAAAAGGCCTTGCTAGAGCGGTTTGAGATGACCGCCCGAAAATTTCTGCAAATGTTCAGAAACAGCCGGAAAGAGAGCACGGAAACATTCCCGCAGTTCTCTTCACGTCTCACGGGCTATTTGACAAAGTGCATTGAATTATCTGACCTACCTCTTACATATGAGGGACTACTTGAACTTGTTCTTGTGGAACAGATAAAGTCAACTTTGTCAAACGAAACCCGTAGATTTTTGGCTGAACAGGGCGCAGTCAGGCTTGAGGACATACTCAATAAGGCAGAACGCTATACCAATGCAATGGCCGAACTTCCCAGCACAAAACGTAAACCCACAGATGAGCCATCTCGTAAACAAAATCTAGAGCAGTCATCCTATTCCTCTAATTCCTCTCAGAATTATAACCAACGAGAAAATAATACCCAGAGACCTCCCCAGGAAAAATCGAAATTCTACAAAAACCCGATACCCCCCTAACAACAATTCTGATCAACCCACCAAGCCTACGTGGCAGCGCGGCCACCAAGGTCAAGGAAAAGGGAAGACCCCTACACCAGGAACGTCTGATCAGGGCAAACAAACCGGTCCAAACCGCGTCGGATGTTTGCATACAGCCTCGAAAGGTAGAGTCAATGTCAGTGATTCTCAACCTGAGGGGGACCGACCCTCAACTCGAGGAACTGTAATTTTGAATGGTACCTCAACTACTTGTCTCTTTGACACTGGATTAAGCTTTAGTTGTATTGTTGCTAGACACCTAGTCAAACCAGGTCAGGAGACAGAGAAAACCGTCAAACTTAGTGGAGTTTTCAGGAGTGACGCACCCAGGACGCTTCCTATCGCAGTGGTAGAAATACACTCTGACTTTGTCAGAGGAGTTATTAAAGCGGCCATTATGGATGATCCTATCTACCCAGTTATCCTGGGATGTAGATATGTGTTTATTGGGAGACCAAAGGAGCCGATTGTGGCAGCGGTAACCACAAGAGGGCAAGCCAAGAAGGAGAGGGAGCCTGCGCCAAATTTGTTGCCGAACGAACTGAAGGAGGCGCAACAAAAGGACCCTACTCTGGAGCTCTGCTTTAAAAAACTGCCCATGGCTAAGGACCCCAGACACAACGGAGACATCTTTTCTAAGGATGGCGTATTGTATCGTAGAACGGGCAACCCGGACACGGGGAATAACCAGCTCCTAGTACCGACGCAGTACAGAAGCCAGATCTTAGAAATGGGGCACTCTCTTCCCTTTAGCGGACATATGGGACAAAACGCCACTATTCAGCGAATAAAAAACCACTATTGGTGGCCAGGAATGAACTCTGACATTATCAGGTACGTGAAATCCTGCGCCCAGTGCCAACGGGTAGCACCAAAGCACTTGACACCCCCAGTACCTATGGGGCAAATGCCAATAGTGGGTACTCCATTTGAACGGGTTGCTGTCGACATCATTGGACCCCTGGAAAGGACCAAAAGAAAGCACAGGTTCATCCTGACTTTAGTCGACACTTGCACAATGTGGGCCGAAGCTATACCGCTAACATGCACAGATTCCAAGCATGTCGCAGAAGCCCTCGTGCAAATCTTTACACGGTTGGGATTCCCTCAACAAGTTTTGACGGACAATGGATCCCAATTCCGTAGCCTGTTAATGGAGGAGATCTTTAAGATCTTGAGGGCCAAACATATCCACACAAGTCCCTACCATCCGGCCGGAAATGGGCTCGTGGAACGTTTTAATGGTACCCTCACCACCATGTTACGTAAGCTGGGTCAGGAGAAACCGGAAGACTGGGACCTATATATATCGGCTGCCTTATTCGCCTACCGAGAGGTACCCCAAGCGTCTACGGGATTCGCGCCAGCTACACTTTTATTTGGCAGACCTATTAAGGGGCCACTAGAAGCCTTACTTCGGTCCCTGACAGACCAAAAGGCTGACGAGACAGTCGTCTCTGCAAGCAAGTATGTATCTGAGCTCAAGGAAAGGCTAAAGCTAGGATGGGATCTAGCTACTACCAACCTTAAGAAAGCCCGCGCTAAAATTACTAAAAGATACAACAAAGCTGCAAAAGAGAGAGAACTACAACCAGGGGAGAAAGTTTTGTTGCTACTTCCAACCGGAAGCAATAAACTTCGCATCGGATGGCAAGGGCCGTTTACCGTCCTTAAAAAGATCTCACGTACCAATTACAAGATCTCCATCAAAGGAAAGGAGAAGGTCTTCCACGTAAATCTGCTTAAGAAATATTTGGAAAGACCGGTGCCATCCTCCGAGCATCTCCTGGCCGTCGCCATAGCAACGGAAGACGAGGAAGATGATGATGGTTGCATGGAGTATCCATTGCAACCCACAGAATCCTTTAAAGATGTCAAGTTCGGCGACAATCTCTCACCAGAACAACAAACAGAAACCAGGGCTCTACTAAAACAGTACAGTGCAGTCTTAACGGATGTACCTGGTCGAACAAATCTCATCGAATTTGATATGAAATTAACAAACGAGACCCCTGTTCGAACCAGAGTTTACCCCATACCGTACGCTAAAGCTGATGCACTTCGCGGAGAAATAGACAAGCTGCGTCAAGCAGGAATTATCAGTGAGTCTACATCTCCTTACAGTTCCAGTGTAGTGCTGTTGCAGAAGCCCAATAAGGAAGTTCGGCTGTGTATAGATTACCGGCTGCTAAACGCTGTAACGGAATTCCAGCCCGAACCTCTCCAAACTGTTTCTGAGTTGTTCACCAAGCTCAGCAAAGCAAAGATTTTCTCCAAGATTGACCTCAGTAAAGGTTATTATCAGATACCAGTCAAGGAGGAAATTAAACCTTTGTTAGCTTTCAGCACTAGTGAAGGACATTACACATTTAATGTGATGCCGTTCGGATTGCATAACGCACCAGGAGTGTTCACCAGGATGATGAGGAAACTTCTAGAACCTTTGCAAAGTCCCCATATCCATAATTTTATGGATGACATATTAATTGCATCGGAAACCTATGAAGAACATATTGCTACGGTTGCTATGCTCCTCAGGAGACTACAGGAAACGGGTCTCACAGCCAGACCTAGCAAATGTCTCATCGGGTTTGAACAGTTAGACTTCCTGGGGCATACTATTTCTCACGGATGCAGTTGGCCTATTAAGAAGAACGTGGAGAAAATAGCTGCAGCCAAAAGACCCCGAACGAAGAAAGACGTACGTTCCTTCCTATCATTATGTGCATATTATCAGAAATACATCCAGAACTTCAACGGACTGACAGCACCTCTGACTGACCTCACAAAGAAAGGTTGTCCTGATAAGGTCATATGGGATCAAAAGTGCGAACACGCGTACAGCACTTTGAAAGGACAGTTGTCTGCATACCCCATTTTGAGGTTGCCTGACCTCAACAAACCTTTTGTATTACGGGTCGACGCGTCAGGTCAGGGCATCGGGTCAACACTGCTTCAAGCCGATGACAGTGACCCAAACATGCTATTTCCAGTTGCCTATGGCAGTCGGAAATTAAATAAAGCTGAACGGAACTACAGCGTAGTCGAAAGAGAATGTCTCGCTCTGATTGACGGTATCAGACGCCATCATGAGTTTCTCTATGGTACATCTTTCACGGTGCAAACAGACCACGCTCCGTTAGCATTTCTGGGTGCCAATAAAGAATTTAACGCAAGGATCATGCGTTGGGCGCTTCTTTTAAGCGTTTATTCTTTCAAAGTGGAATATATTCCGGGAAGACAGAATGTCGGGGCTGATTTCCTGAGTAGAAACTGGTCTACAGAGGAAGAAGAGCAAACTGAAGATACCACTCATCCTAAAATCACCAATCAGGTCACCTCCATTGTCAAAAAAATGAAACATGAAAAATGGTTTCATGTCTAAAAGTGGGGACGATTGTGACGTACGTCTAGTTCGACAAGTGAATTTTCCCTGATATGATGGATGATTTAAAGGGACTTTTAGCTTTTCATAACATTAGAACCCCTGAACATTTGTTGTAACTTTTCGTTTCGCCAGAGCGAACCGATTCCACCGGGACTCATTTAGTATGCGGCACGAGATCAAAGACACTGAGACGATCCCCGAGCAGAGAAGCTAGTTTCTCGCAGGTATTTATCATCTCCGCGCGAACTCAACCGCTCGCAAGATGGACCAGAGCGATTAGAAGAAAGACACTGGTGGAGATCTCAGGAAGGACGGGCGGCATGCTATCAAAGACAGTAGTGGTCCCTGAAACGATTTCGCATCTCGGTGTTAAGCACGGAACCGATCGCAGCCAGAGCGAACGGGGAAAGCTGACGCAAGCAGCGAGCGAAGATACGAGAGGCCAGGGGCGGCTTCTCTCTTTGGATTTGGCGGTCAGATCCCCCAAAGTTCATGAGATCAAAAAAAAGCTGTCAAGTTTCTCATGTCCCACTCATCTTGCATTCCAGTTGTAGATATACAGATCACGTAGAAATACACTTCATCACTCGCTGGCCAGAACTTGATAGAAGCACTAGCGATATTTGAAATCTTGCTAGATTATCCCATGGATTTTCATTTATATTTGCAGTGAATTCTATTTCTGTGCAAAACGGTAAAATACATATATTGTGTAAAGTGATCAGTGGTCGAGTTCATTCATTATATTTCATTGGATTTTGTGTTAATTTAAACCTATTAAATAAACCGTCTCAATAGTTCCAGTTGTAAATGTAATGATATACTACCTGCTATACTATTTCCAAAAAGATAATAGATGTTTAATGCTTAAATTAAATTTTAAAAGCCCACTCGCGAAGGAATTTATAATTAATAAATTTAGTTAAGTCCCTATATTATAGATGTGAGATTTTAACCACTAGAACTCGCGCAGTGTTTATTAAATACATAATTAAATACTCGAGCGTATTATAGGCTTAACGGGATAATTTATCGTGCGCCTTAGAAGATTATTTGATTTTTAAAGTATGATTATGTTGTTATGGGTTTACTATAGATTTCTCTAATTTGATATCCTTATGCAGTCCCAGCAATAACGAAATCATTCATTCAGATGTTTCCATACTCGGTTTCTTAAACTTCCAGACTTTTCAGTTTGATGAGACATTTTTTTTTTAACCAATAAATCTTGTGGTGGTCCGGTGCGGCCTAGCTAACATGATTACATGAAAATAAAGCTACCCAAGATCATTTGATTATTATCATCAAATTAAATTACAATCTGTAAGATAAACTGGAAGATGAACAGTGCCAGTAGCGATAGTTTATATACTGCTCTATTGTGAGAGATTACCGATTTACCTGACTGTGACTGAACCTAGTATTTCCTCACTGGATTAAAACCCTTTACGGTCAGTGGCTAACCATCATCAACACGCCACAGTTAGGGGACATATCTTAGTCACGATCTTACTTATGCCAAATCCCCAGCCCAGACCCAGGGTTTTGATGCGTCAGTACCTATCCCATAGACACCGTTTCTTATAATAAAAATCCCAAATCACTTTAGTCCACTATCACGGTCAGGTCCGGATCTAAGTATAAAGAACGTGTCCAAATATTACACTCCCTCCAGTAACTATAACCTCGCATCTCCTCGTTAACCAAACGAATAAAACTAGGACAGGTTTTACCAATATAATACAGAACTTCTTTCACTCTACAAACAATATCAACTTGCATTAGCGTTAGTCAGCAAACGTGCTATACATGTGGGATAAAAAATAATCTTGATGGTCGAAAGGTTTATCCCAAACAGAGCAGACTTGTTTTTTAGTACCCCAACCCTATTCCTTATTTACACTTTTCACAAACATACCCATTAATCACTATTGCAAACTTAGCAACCCAAAATTACGATAACCTAGTACTACCCACCCCCCCTAAACCCCATATTTGTAACCAGTCACTAACGTGACCTTGGTCATAAGGTATCCCAGATCCAAATCCGTTTTCAAGGGAACATACTGTCCTTAATTTTACTGACACATGTCCAAACTCTAAAATCATCCCATAAATAACGTAAAACCCTAACTTACAAACGCATACCCAATGAATTACCCTAACTCATCGACCAGTAACCCTAAAATCTTCACACATAAATTGTTTCTATATTACAAATTTATAACTCCTCTTCCGGTTACCCATTAACCACACCCCCTCCACCAATAATTAATTTAAAATCATAAAACGTCACGCCCCAAAAAATTCTAATGACTCTACTCATCCCACATTAAATAAATAACATCAAATATCAATACTACTCCCAGGCTAGAGACAAACCCTTAATATCTTGCATTAGACGTAATTCAAAATCCCTTTCCCATGCCATTTAATCTCTCTTCCCCCGTCGTTTCAAGCAAACACCTAATACTTATTCCCTCCCATTAACCTCATATAAATCCACCCATTGGTCTCGAACGTCAAAAAAAATTCCACTATGCACCCTCTCCTCAATATACCCTCAAATCACCCTAGCAAACCAATCAAACAACCCCTGGTCGCCGTTTCCTGATTTCCACCCACAACAACTTAAAATTTAATCCTAAACTCACTGAACCCTTTCCCAATTACCATAATTAATGAAACACCTAATTACGCATACAACGCACCACAATAAATACCATCTAACAACAAAAACACAACCAACACCCCAAACCCCCACTTTTTAAACAACCCCCCACCAAAAAAACACCACACCCCCCCCAAATAAACATACATTAAAAACTTGTACAAAAACTTAATACAAACCAACCACATCCAAAACACTCCTTTACCAACTCCACTCATTTTGAAAAACAACTCACACTAAAAAACTACATAGACTAACAACTGTAAAAACCATACACAACTAGCATCTCTCCATCAAAAGCTCACTGTACACTAACACTTCCCCCTTCTCTTCACCCTACACACCTGTACACACACCCACCAAAAAACACCACCCAAAAACCGCCCCCACCATCCTAGTTACCCCCCCCACCTCGTATACATCACTCCCCAGAACCACACCCTTTTACATTTGCTAGTACAGACACCCCCAATAACGCACTCAACATCCACCCGGCCTCCAATATTCCCGACAGCTCAGACCACGATAAGCCTTCTAACTGACCAGCACCATATCTAAATCAATATCAATCCAACCACCAATCACTCCCACCTGACCCCATAGACAAAGGCTCCCCCCCCAAATCACCTCCCCTAACCCTGCTCCCCACCCGACCTAAAATATCCCAGGGCACCCGTACGCAGCCCTACAATATACCCTAATCCACACAGAACACACATGCCCCAAGTACTCAAACACGCACAACTGGCCCGTGCTATTGAACATCCCATGCCACCCCCCACCAACAAACCCACGCAAAAAACTCTTTAATCCCTATTTAACAGTAATACTATTAAGAACAACGCTAAACTCATATAAGATGCAATACACTAATCCTTTTTTTAACCACTGTAATTTTCACATGAGTGACCAAATACAACCACCGCCATGTGCTTCCTGGTCACCGCCAATTTACACTTTAAATCACTGTTGTGACCATTCGAAACTACTCAATCCCTCGCTTCGTTAAGAATTTTTTTTCCCCACAAACACTTACAAAATCACGAGATAAATGATTAGACCCCAACAGTGACTATCGTCAAACCCCCTGACCCCATCTGTCACACGGACATTACCCCACGGGAACTTACAAAAATCTTACTCCACTGCTATAAGATATCGACACCATGTTGTTCCCAATCTTCTTAGTAGCTAAATAATCAAATTTCGTCCACCACTCCGCACCTCACACAATTATCTCCCAACCCTCCGAATTGAAGAAGTGTCAGACGCGAACCTAACAGCGTTCTAAACCCCCCATCCGTCTACTCTTCACCACCTCCTCTTAGTTAATCCTATTGCACCTCTAAACTAATGTACTACAGTCCATAACCCCCCACTTAAACCTCCGATCCCCGTACAACTCATACTTCTCCCCACTATCGCCCCATCCCCACCGGTCAAACATACACACCATAACAATAAGCCTAACCCCATTCCCCCCCCCCATACTATAACAAAAAGAATCCCCTACTCCATATGTGCTATCATTCCCTCATCATCCCGAGTAACTCAACAAGATAATCAACCTAGTGTTACCAAAGTCACTACACAGCTCTCCCAACGCATCCGTTGTGTAACCACTCACATGACTCATAGGATCAATACCCCCCGCCATCCCCCCTACACTCACCCTATTCCAGCAACTTGATGTCTCAACTTTACCAAAATCCCGCAAGAACCACACATTAAGACGCCAGACCACACATAAAACACCCCAAACATCCAAGAACCCCTCCCACACCCCCAACTCGCCCGTCAATGGCACCCAAAATCCCCCCACCCACACCCTGAATACCCCCCCATACTACCACTGAAGCTCTGTCAACAACCGGGCAGCCCATCACCCAAAGCCCTATCCCCACCCCACAACCCTACAGCCCCAACACCCACTGATACCAACCACAGTACTGCCATCCCTACAGCCTAAAAGAAACCAACATACCCAAAGCGAAGTCCTCAATGACCTAACACCTATCAAACCCGTCATACCTGAGTTTATCCCCGAATACATCACCCAGACCACAAGGTACAACCCACTTGTATCCACGACAATAGAAATAACAATGACCAAGATACTCCTTGAACCTGTACCCATTAGTATCTCTCTAAAACTCACAATAATAGCTTTGACTCCACACACTCCGCCAGGACTTCCATATATACGTTACCCCACCTTTCCCCTACGTAACATTACCACCCTACACTCCTCTACCCAATCCCCCTCTAGACACCAATGCCGTGTCCACTCTTTAACTCACCAGCCGGCATCTCCCTACAAGACGTACCCATCTTGCCCCACGCTATTATCAGACAAACCTCTTAAGACACAGGACTAGCTCTAACAACTTGAGACAAATCGTCGAAACAGTAAAAAAATATCCAACCATGATAAAATTGGTTTCACTCACTGTTCGCAATTCAAACTCACATCATCACAGTCGCGCTAAGCTAACCAACGGCCCACTAGCTCACTAATGAACAGGTTAAACAAACTATCGCCGTAAGGTGCACTCCAACATACTGCATAACAGACTAAGCCCTAAATGACTGACCCCACCCACCCCAAAACAACCCCCTCGAGTATAAATAGGCCCTCCGACCCCCACGGGAACTTGCGACTCACCGTCTAGTGGGCCCCTCAGTCGCTTGTTTCTCCTTACAGAGTCTTATTTATACCACTCCTCCAGATCCACTTCACCCTGACTAAAGACTACGGATCTATGTACTGCTCCCAACACACCAATGCTGGTTTTTAAAGCTCTCCCAAAAAACACCACACCCCCCTAAACACGAAAAATTACTGGACTCTACTAACAGAACCTACCTGAGTTAAGTCACCAAACGCACACCCAACAAATCATAACGGGACCACCCGTATTGGTCCCAGGCAACAGTGCCGGTGATGCATCCAATGGAATACCCTGTGGTCAAGTGGGTGTGACACAAACACCGCCCCACACACCTCTTCCAGAGGACGTTAGTAAAACGAATGTCTCGAACGAATGCCGATCACGTAAGAAAATTATTTAAATCAAACTCGCGGGGTACTACCCCCCTACAGTCTATGATTATGTGGGGGCAACAAACCTGTACCATGGATCCCCCACGCAACATCCTCTGGAGCCCCCAACCCACATGTCCTCTAGACCGCCGTTTACTGGTAAACGGGATTGAGGGTGGTGTGTAACAGGGGTCAGGTGCAGAATACCCAACCCAATATAGGATTACTTTCACGAGTATAATGATAGGCCTGTCTGTTCTCGGCAACCAATACGTAACACTGAGGGGCCTAAAGCCAACGGCGCGCAATGGGGATACATATCCAAGCGCACACCTGACCTCCCTGGGCTCCCCCAAACCCTCCACCATCAATGCTACCACATCACTTGCAACAGCCATCAAACGTCGCGTTTGGGGGTCACTGCTTTGCACTCGACCTACATAACCCACCCCCGTCCCCCAGGTGATGGGATGCCTTGCCAAAATCCAACATAACCCCATATCAACACTAGGATTTCTACTAAGTAATAGCCCAACAGGTTTGGTCCCCTACAGAACTGGGGGGGTAACCCCACGCCAGGGTACGCTCACCTGTATTTCAGTCACCCCCCCAGCCACAACAACCAAATATTCCCGATAACTCCCTTTTAACCTACCACCAAAACAAAATCATCACACCCATAACCTCCCTACATGATCCAACAATATCAAACAGACCAACCGATAACACCACAACTACGACACCCCCCTAGATAAAAATCTACAATCCCACAAGTTCCGCCACACCCTACCCCTCGATCCTCTTCCCTCTCCTTTGTGACACCCTACTTCCCACTCCCCCCCCCACCCCGGAACCCTAACCGTCACCTATGCCCCTCACACCCTCTCCCCACATACATCTTCTAAACCCCCCCCCCCCCCATGAACTTTTAGTCTACCCCCCCAAAACTACGCCCCCCCTCCCACCGCCGTCATCCAAAACTACCCATCCTACCCTAATCCCCCCCACTAACCCATCAGTCCTCCCCGTGCCCCCACCACCCCGAACCGCCCCCCCCCCCCCACAACTTCTATACCGCCCCTATCGCGCCCCCGCAACCTACTTAAGACCCCGCCTAAGATCGCGCGCTCAATGTCCACCACACCACCCCGCTCCACCAAACCCCTGCCCCGCCAACACCACACCCTCCCCCCCCCCCCCCAGGCACAAAACTAACAAAGTACACCGCCCAGCAACTCCATGCACCCAGTATCCAAGCCACCCGCGCCATCCCCACCCCCACATACCCCCCCAACCCCTCAAAACGCCACCCACCCCGCCATACCCCACAAAAACCAACAACACCAAAAACACTCCCCAAAACCCCACAACCCCCACCCCCCCCCCACCCGTAACCCCAACACCACCCCACCAACCCCACCCCCGCAAACACCCACGACCCCCCCCCGAAACCCCCCCGGACCATCCCCGCCAAAGTCCCCACCTCCCCCCGACCCACCCTCCACCACTCCCCCCCCGCCCCACCACTCCCCACCCCACTCCCCTCCCTACCTTCCCCGCATCACCACCGTCCCCCCCCACCCCCCCCCATGGTCATCACCACCCCACCCCACATGTTACACTCCGTTGCACCACCCACTCACTATAAACTCTGCCCGTGAATCATCAACTACTCGTCCCCGTACCCCCCTGCCCCCCAACCCTACTCACTCCCCCACCACCAGTCCGCAGACCCTCCCGCAGACCACGAAATACAGTATTATCTTGTACCATATACCACCTCGCGCTACCTGAAAAAAACCAGTGCAATCCAAACCAGTGTCACTACGTGTCCCGCATGACCTTCCAACCTACCCCCCTCTCCTACACATTTGTGTCGCCACGTCCACCCACCCACCCGCACCCAAAACGCCCCAAACAACAAGCCCCCAGCCCAGGGTAATACACGGACCTTCATCTACCCTACACCATCAACTTAATCATACCAATCTAGCCCTCCCGAGCCATTCTCCATTTCCTCCATCCACCCTACGTATCCCTCTCCCTACCGTCACCATTCCTCGCACTACACGGTTTCACGTAGCATCCTAAAAGTTGATTTCCCTCCCCCCTCAACTGTCCAGTACTCCCCAGCTATCTCTTGATCCTCTTCCTTCTACCTCTATCCTCCAGAAGATCCCCTCAATATCTGCAGTCTTCACCCTTCCTTACTCCCTGTGTGTTCTCACTACCCACCCGCCATTTCTTACGATCCTATGAACTGAACTGACACGTGCCTGAACTTTCTCGTCTCCTGTCGAAACCACAGCCCACCACGTCATGATATCGACAAGTCCTTCAAGTGCCTCTCTCATGTGTGTCCTAAACATATCCATACACCCTCTGCTAACCTCATCCCTCCCTCTAGTAGAGCCTCATCCCCACTCAATATCACCGCCAATCCCCTATCCTGTCCCCTTCTTCCATCCCCCCATCTCCTATCGACAGCCCCTCCTAGGTCATCCCTCTTCCCTCCTAATCCTCTCATCCCTCCCCATCCTCTCCCCATCGTAACTTCTTTCTCTCATCGGAAGCGTTCTAACTCCTCATATTATACTCAGATCCGCATCAATGTTCTCTTGCCCACTGACGAGCTCGTCGTTATCAGAGATGTCTCCCCTAGCGTCCTATACTTCTGAGCGACACAACTCTTCCAGTACGCACCCTCCTCCAGAGCTGCGGCTCCACCTCATCTATCCATCCCCCACGAGCCCCCCTTCAGCTCTCTCACATTGATACCCGTCTCCATCTCCCACCACCTCCACACCGCCTTCGCACCTGCCCTGTACAACCCTTATCTCCATCTCTCTGCTCCTGCATCTCTCAATCCTCCCGAGTCTGGGCTTTTTACACAGTGCTCCTTCTGTCTTCTCCCTACCACCTCACTCTTGACGGCCACTTCCTTCTTACTGCGTGGGGGTCTACTGTCTCGCTATATCTACCCACTTTTCTTGCACCACACTCCCGGATCCCCCCCCCGTCTCTTTTGATTCTTTTTCTTGACCCATCCAGACACAGTCACACCAGACTCTAACCACCCGCACCACGCTTCGACTTCGCTTCCGTCACACGCTTCGTCGTCCCATCCCCCAGCAAACCCTCCCTAACTCATACAAACAATCCCAAACCTCGATCCCGCGCCGCACCCCGACCGCCATGACTAGTCGCTCCCCCCCGGCCCCCGCGCCCAACCACCGTAACATCCCACGCACGCCCCCTACTACATTATCCAAACACATAGTAATGAGATGTTGTGCAATTTTGAAGCATCCATGCTCATATCTTCTCCCTCATTTTTCTTCTCTGTCTGTCTGTCGGTGTCTCTCTCCGTCTCTCTCTCTCAGTCCCTCTTTCTATCTCTGTCTCATTCTCTCTCTATATCTCTGTATCTTTCTCTGTCTATGCCTCTCTCTATCCCTCTCTTTCACTCTTTCTCTCTGTCCCTTTCTCCCTTTTTCTGTCTCTCTTTCTGTCACTCTCTCTTTCTTTTCTCTCTCTCTCTTTCTCTTTCTCTCCTTCTCTCTCGTTTCTCTTATTTAATGTTACTCTTTCTAACCCACGAGCCGCAGGATGCGCCATTATTCTACCAGGGTCCAGGCGCATGCGCCCATTTTGTTATAGTCAGATTTCACTTTACACGATGTAAAATAAAGTATTACTTCTTGTCAAACTTCCAACACTTCCCAATTTTATTTAGCCAGAGTTAGCAACGATTTTGTTATAGGGTCAGAAAAGTTTCACTTTACACGAGTGTAATATCATCACTAAAGTGTATCTTCTTGTACAAAATAAATCCAAACTTAAGGAGCCAATCGTTTATTTAGCCAGAGTTAGCAACGATTTTATTCAGGGTCATTGAAAAGTCACTTTCATTTACAAAATTGCTGTTGCTCTGAAGTTACACTTGTATTCTATTGGGTAATTTGACATAAATAAATGCCAAATAATACACAAAAGCCATTTTTACCATTTGACAAAATTAGTGTTTTTTTAATTTTTTAACCAGCGGCACTTGGGCTTTAGGTTCGGCCCAAAAACATAAAATATTTGCGAGGCTGGGGAACCTGAGGACTTTCCTTCCAACCGCGGTCAGGAGCTTCGTCCTTCCCATCCACAGAGGTTTACAAAGGGGCGTTCAAAAAATAGAAAGCACAAAATTGTCCGGCCGTTGCATCTGAAGCCGACGCCCGGTTTGAACCACGTTGAACAATGTTCGTGACAAAATAAATATTACACCAGCGCGGCTCCCCATACACAAAGATATGTTTCAGGCACTCGTGAGAAAGAAGTAGAAGACTAGACAACAGACACACAACAGAAGTGATGGGTTTACCAGGACCTCCCGAACGACACCACCGCCTAGCTACGCAGGCGAAAAGCTACTATCGTCTCTTCCAGATTACACGTAATGTGACATAGCATTTTACATCGTAAGGTGGCATTTAGTTCTATTTATTTCACATAAATTAATTGGATAAGCGTGAAGAAATAAGTTTTAAAAAAAAGGGAAATAACTTTTCAATCAGCCAGTATATGTACAGTGAGATACTTTCTCATTTCGATATTTTATCCTTTGTACGTACAGCACAGAATGTTAATACAGTCTTTGTGCAAGTTTAAACTTTAAAAACTGTCAATATACAAATGACAGAAGCACACTATAAACGGCATGTAAAAGCATAATGTATTAAGTTTTAATAAAGTTCAAATATTTTGCTAGGCTTCAACATAACTGTCATTTTTAGTGACATCTTTGAAATCCATGTTCTAACACACAGTTAACTTTTTCTTCTACTGTCGCCATTTTCAATCAGTTACAGGATCTGACATCAAATTGGGGGGGGGAGAGGGGGGGGGCGCGCCGGGGGGGGGGGGGGGGGGGGGGCGGGGGGGGAATAAACACACACAACACTCGGAAGTGACAGCGTTAAAATTTGTTGTTTATAGTGTACTCCTATCGTGTATACATTCAATGCCATTAAAGTTTAACTTTGCAAGAAGACTTTATAAACATCATCATCATTTCCATTTTCACTCCCAATGGAGCTACAATTGCAGCTGGATCTCTTACAGGAAACCTGCACCAATCCATTCACATACTGCTGCAGCAGTGATTTCTGTAGCAATATATTTCACGTGATGAGGATACACAACCTCATGCAAAACCTCATACACAACCTCATATATAACCTCATACATAACCTCATACACAACCTCATATATAACCTCATACATAACCTCATACATAACCTCATACATAACCTCATACACAACCTCATATATAACCTCATACATAACCTCATACACAACCTCATACATAACCTCATACATAACCTCATACATAACCTCATACACAACCTCTAATATAACCTCATACATAACCTCATGTATAACCTCATACATAACCTCATACATAACCTCATACACAACCTCATATATAACCTCATACATAACCTCATACATAACCTCATACACAACCTCATACACAACCTCATACACAACCTCATACATAACCTCATACATAACCTCATACACAACCTCATACACAACCTCATACATAACCTCATACATAACCTCATACACAACCTCATACATAACCTCATACACAACCTCATACATAACCTCATACACAACCTCATACATAACCTCATACACAACCTCATACACAACCTCATATATAACCTCATACATAACCTCATACACAACCTCACACATAACCTCATACACAACCTCATACATAACCTCCTATTAGTCGCCTTGTACGACATGCCTGATGGAGCAGTTGTCCTATTCTTTCTTTGTCTCATAAGAGACCCCTCCCCCCGAGAGCATCACGGTGCACCCTTTATTTACTACCCATTTTGGTGCCGTGATAAAACCTAAAAAACGTCCCGGAACTGAATGAGTTAACGCTAGAAGGCATGATTCACAAGGTAATGATGTGTTGTGTGAATGATAAGTAGACCACTCCTGGTAAGGTGGCGTCAATAAGTGTTACTTGTCGAAAAATGAAGCGTTCGCTAATGTTTACAGTCCAAACAAACCACCCAAACATCAAACAATACGGGATTTTTCTCTTACGTATATTATTGCTCTAACTTGCTGGTGTAGCTCATGCACGTATGCGGCTGGTGTGAGCCATTGGTGCGGTTCTTGTTATGTACCCGAAATAATAGATTTATTTTTAAATGTTGCTGAATAATACTGAGTCGAGGAAGGTGAGAGGAACTGCGGTAAGACGTGGAGTACAATGGTTGGTTATGAACAAAAATCGAAAAAAGGTGATTCGTCTTACGAGGACAAAAGACAAAGAGAATAGCCAACGTTGCGGCCACAAGGCCTTCGTCAGGGAAAGGAAAGAAAATGAGGGCTAGATAGGACACGTAAGAATCTAAATAAATATAAAAATAAAAACTGGGTACTTCCCTAAAGGCAGCTAAGACCTAGCACGCCTGTTGAAGAGAGAGTGCGTCACACGAAAAGGAAATGGCTGCCATTTCCGGATGTAAACAGTACATACTAAAAAACGAAACTGAACGAGAAACTACCCAAACATATTTATAATGAGGACTAGAGATTGAAGAGGGCAGAATGAGTAAGAGATAAATAAATAATTAATTAAAAATCAAGACATTTAAAAAAAAAAATTTAATTTAAATTATGGGCTACGGAGCAATAGAAAAATCGAATAAGAGTGGAAAGGGTCAAAATAGAATAGGAGTGGAATGGGTCACCTCAGACAAAGGAGTATAGGGTGTTAAGACCACCAGTTTTTTTACACCCCATACGATGACTAAGATGTTGCTCAAGCTGGACTCGGCTAGCAGTGTCAGAGGAGCAGGATCTGCTCGCAGTGACTTGGATGGGACCTTGGTGGTCAGGCCATTAAAGTGTATGGCAACTGATGTGGATTTTTTCCAGGAAATGTCATTAAGGTGCTGGCTGAATCTGTCCCCAAGCCGTTTGCCTGTTTGGCCAAAATAGGTTTTACTGCAACGTTTACATATGATTGTATAAATGACATTGCGCGACTCACACGTGAAGCTATTGGTGATGGTGAAGGTGGCCTCAGGAAAAGACACCTTGTGGGTTTGGATGACATACTTGCACGTCGTGCCACAGGGTAGTGTGCCAAAGTGAGTGACAATCTTAGTTTGGACACGGCTGTGAACAAGAAGATCCTTCAGGTTCTTGTCGCGTCTATATGCCACCAAAGGTGCCTCAACGAATACTTCTCGGGTCACAGAATCTGCTTGGAGGATGGGTAAGTGGCGGAAAAGAATCTTTATGACTTCAGTGCTGTGAGGGTCATAGGTCAATATTAATTTGACTCGATCTGAAGTGTATTTGTAGTGGGGTTTGAGGTTCCTCCTGACGAGAGATGGGGAGAACACGTTGGAGGGCATAGGTGAGAACATGTTCCGGATAAAGTCTGCTACGGAAGAAATCCAACATCTCATTGGCTCGGAAGGGGAAGCCATCGTCGTCTTGGCACAAACGGCGGAAGCAGAGAAGTTGGGAAAATGGAAGGGAGTCACGACAAGCCCGAGGATGAGAAGAGGTATACAGAAGGTAGCTATGGGCATCTGTCGGCTTGTAGTATACTGAAGTATTAAGGCCGGAGAGCGTGATAGTAATAGTAATGTCAAGAAAGTTGACAGATACTGTGGAGACGAAGGAGGCGAACTTGATGGTTGGGTGGAAGTGGTTGACGAAGTCGATAAAGCGGGATAAATCAGCATCTGACGTATCTGTGAGATCTATGCCATCATCGATATACGCGTATCTGCGATAAATCCCGGGTGTAGAGGACGGTTTTATAAGTATGATGATAGTGGTAGAGTAGAAGAAATCTTCTCTCCAGAAGGTGTGAGGTCCCAGTGTCAGAGAAGTACACTGGTATCACTAGATAGTCACGGCTGTGAAAGTCTCTGCTTCAGATAGTATTCTAAGTAAAGTCAGAGCTTAAAGTGCCACTTCCCTATGTGCCTATCAGTGATAAAACAATTCACAAAGACTCAAATTCAACAATATTGAATTAATAAAGCTGTTGAGTACAATTATGAAATTTATTTATTTACATCTATCTGCCTTGTGCTGACTTATGAATGTGTGTCGATGGAATCAGTGAAGAATTAGTTTACAAAAGCATGGTGATGATGAAGTTAAATTTAATTAATTAATTATCTCAAAAAAAATGTTCTAGTAGACTTTTCCAAATAGTTGAATAACTAAATTCCTCACTGCCTTATTTTCACTTTACTGTCTCTGCTGTGCTATCATACTAATATTTTCATCATGAAATAATTCTTGACAAATTGTCACTCAGGGTGCACGATTGTCATAGACAGTCACTTAACTTCTTTGTCAGATGAATTTTGGCTTTGAAATGCAAAGTTTGGCAGATGGGTCTTGCTTATGCCAATCCAGACACTGCTGGGGTGTAAGGAATCGATCTCGAATCCACCACTGAGACGTCTGGTTATTACATGTAGCTCAACGTGTTCTCGATCGTTGACCTCTGACTTATGGTGACAAGTACGAACCTGAAGACAAGGTTTAGACATGTGGCTAGGTTTTGTTTCACTGCTCACAAATCTAGTGTATGTGATATGATATTGTTTTCAGATGTCTGTGTGTAAATGCATGATACGTGGATCAGTCATGATAAGCGATAGCGAGACAAGACAGGTGTCTAGCTGCAGAACATTTTCTAAAATAAAATAAAACAGAATATACTACAGTTCCTACATCAATTATATACACACATATATTGTATGGTGTCTTAATCACCCTTACTTCCTCAGCCTGACAAGTCAGCTCTGAAAAGTGCTGTAACTTTAAGGCAGGGTACATAAGCCCTGATAAGGAATGTATTTAGTCCTGATAAGGACTTCATAACAAAGTATATCATGCCCTGAGGCAGTATTAGATTTCTCTTTTATTGCACTAGTTACTTCTTCCTCTGTTATATCAGCATCTAAATAGTTTGTTTCATCTATGTTGTCTGGTAGTTTAAAAACTGTATCCTAAGTCTTTCTCTTCTCTCATTTTCTTCCTGTCCAAGACTACTTTTGCACTGACTTTATAGAAATACTCAGCAAAGGCATTAGCTTTCCCTTTATCTGTTTCTGCTCTCTTTGGTAGTTTGATTGTTGGCATTATTGTTTTCTTATTGTTCCCTTTGATTGCCTTAAGTTTTGTCCATACTTCTTTAATTTGAGTGCTAGGTTTAAGTGACTGACAAAACTCCTTCCAGTTAGTTTCTTTGGCTTTAAATATTATTCTGTTAGTTTCATTCCTAATATGTTTATACTCATCATAGTTTTCTTCTGTTCTGTTATTTTTATATTTTTGTAAGGCTCTTTTTCTTCTCTCATGAATTTCTGCACAGCTTTTATTCCACCAGGTAACTGGTTCTTTATTCCACTTAGTTTTTCTTTTCGTATTAATGTTATTTATTGGTTTTAGGTGCAGTGGCATATTTTTATTTGGTATATATTGTATTGCTATTTTAAGAATTTAATTGGTCAGTGTTTCTGCCCACAAGTCAGTATTTTTTTTTTTAATGTAAAACTTTTGCCTCGTTTTGGCGAGGCGCGTCCCGTTCAACCTAGTCGGTTACATTAGGGCGCATGTCCAAATACAAAAGACCCTTAGGTCTGGGAGGTATAGTATCATCTGATTCCATGTCTTTATATTCCATCACCTGAAGCTCTGATTGGAAGGCTTCCCAGTTTGCTTTTTTATAGTTGAAAGTCGGTTTCTCTGGTCCTGGGTTTGGAATGACGTTTTGGGACCCAAAGACGCAGCAACAGAGAATGCAGTCAGCGACCCATAGCTTGACTGCTTGCGTCAGAGTCAGCGAACCAGAGCTGACCAAGACCCTATTCCACCTCCAAGTGGTGGTCCTGGAAACAGGCTGCATCACTGCAGTCTGGCTGAGAGAGTAGTGATCGAAGAGGGAAGGCAAACCCGGTCCCAAAAAATGCCGTGCTGGAGTCGGATGTGTCGGCCGAAAGGCGCAGATATCGCAGCTTCGCTGTAAACAGACACAACGCAACCACCGTCCTTTTCAGGGCGAACGAGGAAGAAGAAGAATGACGTTTTCATGCATGGTTATAACAATGGGCAGATGATCTGTGTTTGTGTCTTGTAACACTTCCCAATTTACATTCGCTAGGTTGTTAGTTGCTAATGATTGGAATCGCCGCGATTGCTTTATATAGGCCGGAGTCGTGCGTACGAGAAGACAATGTATATTAACTGTTTAAGTTTACAAATTATGGCCTCTCCGAACGATTCTGTGTTAGATTTAATCCCAACCTGTGCTTCGTGCATCTCACCTTCTCTATTTAGAGCCTTTTGAGTTATAGTCTTCCTTGCGCACATATTCTTTTGTATGGAATTATGCGACGCACGGATTACTGTAGGTAGGAACGTATGAACAGTATGACTATTTGATATGGGAAAAATTTCTCGGTCAAAGTTAGACTACCCATGATTAATTTATACTTTTGTTGTATGGGTGATCTCTCTCGAATATCGATCTAGCGTATGAATGCTAGGTCTATGTCATTTCTCATTTGTTATGGCCAGAAAACAAATTGGTCTTGCTTATAATGTTTATGGCCCGGACATATATGTATTCCGTGTCTATTTAAGAAGATTCGGTCTTATATCGTATATTTTTGTATTGTTATGTCGGCCTATTTCTCGGTCTGGCGCTAAGGGGTGAATAGGCTTTTCTACGCATGCGTCGAGGAGTGTCGACGAAACCTGCCTGATGTCATGGCGGTGTGTTTTCTGGGCTGGTTCTTTAGGAATGTTGAAAAGTGATCTCTGTGAATGATTTTTAGGAAGGAGATAGTGTCTCTGCCAGATCATATGGTCAGAGATTCTCCTAATGTACTATATTGTGTTTATTCCTAAATCAAGGTAATACCAGACCCTTTGTTTGATGAACTCTATTTTGCTAGGCCTAGATGGCAAGCTTATCTTCGTACAGCTAGGATTGTTTGAATGCTGATGAAGATGACAGGTTATCCAACAGCTCTAAAGTATTTTTATGAAGCAACCTTATAGATTTCAGAACTGGATGGAAACCCATTGAGAACATTTATGTTCAGATTTTGAATTAATTGCGGCTCATCATTTACCCTCCTGGGTGAGCGAAACTCAAGGAGGTAGCCATTTTGGAATTCCCGTTACCACAACGGATCATTGTCAAGAGAACAGAAACCAACTCTTATTATCGGACGATGATGCAGAGATCTTCCTATTATGGAAAACCCATTACTGTGGTTGAACATGGTTGCTATGAACTTTTGATGAATGTACAACTTAAGAAAACTTAGCCAAGAAAAGGTTCGATCAGTGAACCATTATTGATGTTTACATATTCATTTTCACTGACGCGTTCAGTCAGCTGAAGTATGAGGCGATAGCCCACCAGTACAGTGAATGCTTGACTTACATCGCCCATTGTATTTATATGCTACATGAAATATGTCTGATGTTGCCACCTACTATTCAAGTACCTAATGATTTGCTGTGTCAACATGTACCTATGATTGTATCCGTGCTGTCGGAATGTGTGTCACCTTATTAAACATATGAAATGGTCAACAGCAGTTCAAAAATTATTGACTTGCATATGAGTGTATGAATGTACCATTACTAAGTCGTCAACTTCACCGAACACTCCATCATTCGCGTAACTGACACTTTACACCTTCACTCTATGTCAACATGACCTGTAGATTCAACGCTGCGTAAGGTTGGGAAGTTGACCAGTAACGTCCAGTGATAAGCATCAAACAGTAGTAACGAGACGTCTTCAGTGGTGACTTTCACACATGAGTGAATGAGTGCCTTGTACTTGTCAACACGTTACGAGTTATCAGTGGTAGGCCAGATTCCTGGGTCCAACCTGCACAGCATACATCTTGAGAAGTCAACTATTGTTACCAGAACGTTTCGTTTGGCCACATATGACACACAACAACACCAGTAGTACAGTCGATGTCAGCTTGACCTGTCCTGTCAGCGTATGTGGTATCTAGGTCAACGTTTATTGACATTTCTGATAGAACAGACAGCGTTACACAGCAAGTTTGTTTACAAGTGAATATTTAACTGTGTTGATGAGAAGTACTAGTGAACTGAGAAGTCTTACACGTCAACGGTGGAGCTTCTTGTGTGCATCTACATATTGTTGAACATTGTAATAATTAGATCAAGAATTTAATATTTATTAAAGTGGCAGTTTGTTTTCATTGGAAACTGAGCCATATTAATGTAAAACTAAGCCTTCTCTGCAGACACTTCTACAACACATTTCATTATATGATATATGCATTTATGTTATATATATTTATGTTTACATGTTTATGTGTAATATTTGTTTCTATGTCGCGGGCCTGGCTGGGTGGTGACTAGTATAAGGTATACCGAGTAATACTGGTCTTATATTAGCGTTCTGTAGGGAGCAATTTTCGTAATTGAAAATTTGCTTGCAACATCTGCTGCTATTTTCTGTTAGCTGTGACGATATGTGCAGTTTTGTTTTCGTTATTTTTCGCTTTCTTTAGTTTTGTTTTGATTTGTTTGTATATTTGTAGGTCTACCCTTTCCTATCATTCAGTTCTTTACCTTTATGTTTATACACTGTAGCGTTATTTGTCTTGTTGATTCTATTGCAGTTATCATCACAGATTCTGTGATCATTTTCATTGATTTCTCTATTTGACTTAGTTAATTTCTGCAATTGTTTTCATATTGTCTTTTATGCTTGTCCTTTGTTAATGTCTTTGGTTGACATATGATATGAGGTATATTTGAGTACACGTATGTTATAGTATAGACCAGAACTTTATTATTATTATTGTTGTACAAGAAAGTATACAAGACCTTTGTAAGGCTTGTCTCCCACAGAGATTGGGATTGTGAGCTAATTAATCAAGTTCATTTAAAACTTGTGCCTGTTTACTTGGAAATAGATTACATTATTATTTCAAGTGATTGCTATCATTATTAGACATCATGTCTACATTGGAATACTTTATTGCACAAGGGAAATCTCTTGATAAGTCTGGCAAGGAATTAGAGGAGTTTGCAACTGCTCAATTTGCCATGGTATTAAAGTCAGAAGAAAAGAAGCAAAAAGAGGAAAATAAATGGAAAGCAGAAGTTGAACAAAAGAAGATAGATGCTGAGAATTTAAGATTGCAGATGCAAGCTGAGGAGAGAAAAGCTGCTGCTGAGGAAAAAAAAGCTGCTGCTGAGGAGAGAAAGCTTCAGATGGAAGAAAAAAAATTAGAAGCTGAACAAAAAAGATTAGACAGAGAAGCGGAGGCTGAACAAAAAAGATTAGACAGAGAAACTGAACAAAAAAGATTAGACAGAGAAACTGAACAAAAAAGATTAGACAAAGAAGCTGAGGCTGAACAAAAGAAATTAGACAGAGAAGCTGAAGCCGAGGAGAGAAAGGCAAAAAGAGAACATGAGAAAAAAATTTAGCATTTGATTTAGAAAAATTAAAATTGACAAATATGGGTATTGCTAATCAGTCAACTGGTAGTAATGGTAAACCCTTTACTTACAAGGTCAAGGTACCAGCGTTCAATCCTTCCAGTGATGACATAACATTCTGGCTGGATAGATTTGAACGCTCTTGTCGAGCTCATAATGTGGATAAATCTTAGTATGCTAATCAGTTGTCAGAAAATTTGAAAGGTGATTCTCTTACAAGTTTAAGCTTGGTAGAAGAGACTGACAAGGATAATTATGATGTTATTAGGGCAGCTTTATTGAAAAAATATCAGTTAACTGAGGAAGGTTACCGTATTTTGTTTAAGAAAATGGTACCTGAATCAGGAGTAGAATTCTCAGAATTCATTGCAAGGACACGTCGTACATTTAATCGTTGGATTGAGCTGTCCAAAACAGAAAAGACACATGAAGCCCTTATGGACTTATTGCTCAGAGACAAGATTATGTCAAGCATAAGTAAACCATTCCTTGAATTCCTACATGAGCGTAAACCCAAGACACTAAAAGAAATGCAAGAATATTGTGACCAATACGTCACTGCACACCCTGACATAACTCTTAGCAACACTAAGATTAAAGAGAGTATGCCAGTTGCATCAGCAACACCATACAACCCTAATTATTCACACAAATTTCAGGGACCACAAAACAGGTTTGATAAAAAGGGTAACCATAATAGTTATCAAAACCAAGGTAACCAATCATTTCAGGGTTCTTCTGCGAAGAACTGGAGACAAGCCGACAGCCCTCGATTCAGAGGTGGTCATAATTATAGGAATTTTCGCAGAGGAAGTCATTATAGGAACTATCCAAGTTATCCATCATGGAGACAACAAGACCATAATTATAGAGATACTCATTATAATGAATATGATAATGGTAACCATGAGAATTATGACTCAAACCCAAATAGAGGTTACAATAGAGGAAAAAATAATGATTACAGAGGCAATAATAATCGAGGTAGATCCCAATACAAAAAACATAAATCACATTATCAGGCAAACTCTGCACAGCAAGAGTCACATGAAGCCTATAAACAGACTAAAGATAATAATGACGCTAATAATATGGCTTCTTCCGCTTTTGATTTTGGGAGAGCATCTCAGTGCCCCCAATGCAAAACATTATTTGAACCAACTACGGTATCCACTTTAAGTTGTGGCCATCCTCTTCCCGCTCTTCCTGCGTCAGTCGCGCATGATGGAAGAGGTTCTCTTGTCTTACATAAAGGTTTAGTAAATGACAATCCAGTCTCAGTTCTTTTTGATTCTGGATGCACCACGATTGGTGTTAGGCAGTCACTTGTAGATCCTTCTCGTGCCACTGGAAAAGTAGTCAAATGTGTAACATTTGGCGGCACCTTAGAGAAATACTCTACTGCTATCATTAGGATTGCTACTCCTTTCTTTACAGGAGATGTACACGCATGTCTTCTGCCGAATCCGATCGCTGATCTTATCATCGGTCGTATTCACGGAGTCAAAGAATGTACTCCACAACAAATTTCCGTTTGGGAAAAACAAAATAAGCAAACTGCTAATGCTGTAGTCACTAGAGCTCAAGCTCTTAATATGCCTCAAACTTCATCTACTGAAGATAATGAAGTGCATAACCAAGATAATCCCTTGGTAATTTCCCGTGACTCGTTTATAAAACAGCAAGAAGATGATCCCACTCTAAAAAAATTCTTCACGCTAGCAACAAAAGGTGATCCAAATAAGGATACGAATCATAAATCTTGGATTACAATGAAGTATGGCGTACTTGTACGTATGGTTCAAGACTCCGCTAAGTCAAGTCATTCTCAGATTCTTGTTCCCAAGAATTTGAGAGTTAAAATTTTGCAGCACGCTCACGACTCTCAGTGTGCGGGACATATGGGTTTTTCCCGTACTAAATCTAGAGTTCTTGCGTCTTTCTTTTGGCCTTTTGTGAACAAGGACTTACGAATCTATTGTCGATCTTGTAAAGTATGTCAAGAAGTCAAATCCAAACGTCCACGCCATGCTGCACCTATTCAGGCTGCAGACATTCCTATTCGACCATTTCAGAAAATGGCGATATACATCATTGGTCCATTTAAGTTCAAATCTGCTAGAGGACATCAGTTTATCTTAACGTGTGTGGACATGTGCACACGTTGGCCAGAGGCTATTCCTCTAAAGAGCATTACTACTGCTGACATTGCGGATG
>JAMPIV010001292.1:0-40375 GCA_024509875.1 Oreohelix idahoensis | reverse complement strand
CCGCCAGGTTGTTTTTTGTCTGCCTCTCTTTCGTTTTCCTTCAGGGGTCCAAAGCATAGCTGTTCTTGTGATGGCATCGGGGTCAACATTATGTGACAGTTAGTTCTAAACCTTCGACCGCCTCAGGTCTCTGATGATGATACTCAACATTATGTGACAGTTAGTTCTAAACCTTCGACCGCCTCAGGTCTCTGATGATGATACTCAACATTATGTGAGTTAGTTCTAAACCTTCGACCACCTCAGGTCTCTGATGATGATACTCAACATTATGTGACAGTTAGTTCTAAACCTTCGACCACCTCAGGTCTCTGATGATGATACTCAACATTATGTGACAGTTAGTTCTAAACCTTCGACCGCCTCAGGTCTCTGATGATGATACTCAACATTATGTGACAGTTCTAAACCTTCAACCACCTCAGGTCTCTGATGATGATACTCAACATTATGTGACAGTTAGTTCTAAACCTTCGACCACCTCAGGTCTCTGATGATGATACTCAACATTACGTGACAGTTAGTTCTAAACCTTCGACCGCATCAGGTCTCTGATGATGATACTCAACATTATGTGACAGTTAGTTCTAAACCTTCGACCGCCTCAGGTCTCTGATGATGATACTCAACATTATGTGATAGTTAGTTCTAAACCTTCGACCACCTCAGGTCTCTGATGATGATACTCAACATTATGTGACAGTTAGTTCTAAACCTTCGACCCCCTCAGGTCTCTGATGATGATGCTCAACATTATGTGATAGTTAGTTCTAAACCTTCGACCACCTCAGGTCTCTGATGATGATACTCAACATTATGTGACAGTTAGTTCTAAACCTTCGACCACCTCAGGTCTCTGATGATGATACTCAACATTATGTGACAGTTAGTTCTAAACCTTCGACCACCTCAGGTCTCTGATGATGATACTCAACATTATGTGACAGTTAGTTCTAAGCCTTCGACCACCTCAGGTCTCTGATGATGATACTCAACATTATGTGATAGTTAGTTCTAAACCTTCGACCACCTCAGGTCTCTGATGATGATACTCAACATTATGTGACAGTTAGTTCTAAACCTTCGACCCCCTCAGGTCTCTGATGATGATGCTCAACATTATGTGACAGTTAGTTCTAAACCTTCGACCGCCTCAGGTCTCTGATGATGATACTCAACATTATGTGACAGTTAGTTCTAAACCTTCGACCGCCTCAGGTCTCTGATGATGATACTCAACATTATGTGACAGTTAGTTCTAAACCTTCGACCGCCTCAGGTCTCTGATGATGATGCTCAACATTATGTGACAGTTAGTTCTAAACCTTCGACCGCCTCAGGTCTCTGATGATGATACTCAACATCATGTGACAGTTAGTTCTAAACCTTCGACAGCCTCAGGTCTCTGATGATGATACTCAACATTATGTGACAGTTAGTTCTAAACCTTCGACCGCCTCAGGTCTCTGATGATGATACTCAACATTATGTGACTTCTTCTTTCTTCTTCTTTGATCCTTAGCCGCCGACCGTCAAAGCAGTCAGTGGCCATCACGCCTAGTGGCGTCTTGTAGGGCAACAACAAATTGATTCCACTTTGCTCGGTCGGTGGCCATCCTTCGTACAGTGCCCCAACTCTGGTTCATTCTTTGCATCTCAGCCTCCACAGTCCTCCGCCAGGTTGTTTTTGGTCGGCCTCTCTTTTCGTTTTCCTTCAGGGGTCCAAAGCATAGCTGTTCTTGTGATGGCATCGGGGTCAACATTATGTGACAGTTAGTTCTAAACCTTCGACCGCCTCAGGTCTCTGATGATGATACTCAACATTATGTGACAGTTAGTTCTAAACCTTCGACCGCCTCAGGTCTCTGATGATGATACTCAACATTATGTGAGTTAGTTCTAAACCTTCGACCACCTCAGGTCTCTGATGATGATACTCAACATTATGTGACAGTTAGTTCTAAACCTTCGACCACCTCAGGTCTCTGATGATGATACTCAACATTATGTGACAGTTAGTTCTAAACCTTCGACCGCCTCAGGTCTCTGATGATGATACTCAACATTATGTGACAGTTCTAAACCTTCAACCACCTCAGGTCTCTGATGATGATACTCAACATTATGTGACAGTTAGTTCTAAACCTTCGACCACCTCAGGTCTCTGATGATGATACTCAACATTACGTGACAGTTAGTTCTAAACCTTCGACCGCGTCAGGTCTCTGATGATGATACTCAACATTATGTGACAGTTAGTTCTAAACCTTCGACCGCCTCAGGTCTCTGATGATGATACTCAACATTATGTGACAGTTAGTTCTAAACCTTCGACCGCCTCAGGTCTCTGATGATGATACTCAACATTATGTGACAGTTAGTTCTAAACCTTCGACCGCCTCAGGTCTCTGATGATGATACTCAACATTATGTGACAGTTAGTTCTAAACCTTCGACCACCTCAGGTCTCTGATGATGATACTCAACATTATGTGACAGTTAGTTCTAAACCTTCGACCACCTCAGGTCTCTGATGATGATACTCAACATTATGTGACAGTTAGTTCTAAACCTTCGACCCCCTCAGGTCTCTGATGATGATACTCAACATTATGTGACAGTTAGTTCTAAACCTTCGACCACCTCAGGTCTCTGATGATGATACTCAACATTATGTGACAGTTAGTTCTAAACCTTCGACCGCCTCAGGTCTCTGATGATGATACTCAACATTATGTGACAGTTAGTTCTAAACCTTCGACCGCCTCAGGTCTCTGATGATGATACTCAACATTATGTGACAGTTAGTTCTAAACCTTCGACCACCTCAGGTCTCTGATGATGATACTCAACATTATGTGACAGTTAGTTCTAAACCTTCGACCCCCACAGGTCTCTTCTAAACCTTCGATCAGATGATGATGCTCAACATTATGTGATAGTTAGTTCTAAACCTTCGACCACCTCAGGTCTCTGATGATGATACTCAACATTATGTGACAGTTAGTTCTAAACCTTCGACCACCTCAGGTCTCTGATGATGATACTCAACATTATGTGATAGTTAGTTCTAAACCTTCGACCACCTCAGGTCTCTGATGATGATACTCAACATTATGTGACAGTTAGTTCTAAACCTTCGACCACCTCAGGTCTCTGATGATGATACTCAACATTATGTGATAGTTAGTTCTAAACCTTCGACCACCTCAGGTCTCTGATGATGATACTCAACATTATGTGACAGTTAGTTCTAAACCTTCGACCCCCTCAGGTCTCTGATGATGATGCTCAACATTATGTGACAGTTAGTTCTAAACCTTCGACCGCCTCAGGTCTCTGATGATGATACTCAACATTATGTGACAGTTAGTTCTAAACCTTCGACCGCCTCAGGTCTCTGATGATGATACTCAACATTATGTGACAGTTAGTTCTAAACCTTCGACCGCCTCAGGTCTCTGATGATGATGCTCAACATTATGTGACAGTTAGTTCTAAACCTTCGACCGCCTCAGGTCTCTGATGATGATACTCAACATTATGTGACAGTTAGTTCTAAACCTTCGACAGCCTCAGGTCTCTGATGATGATACTCAACATTATGTGACAGTTAGTTCTAAACCTTCGACCGCCTCAGGTCTCTGATGATGATACTCAACATTATGTGACTTCTTCTTTCTTCTTCTTTGATCCTTAGCCGCCGACCGTCAAAGCAGTCAGTGGCCATCACGCCTAGTGGCGTCTTGTAGGGCAACAACAAATTGATTCCACTTTGCTCGGTCGGTGGCCATCCTTCGTACAGTGCCCCAACTCTGGTTCATTCTTTGCATCTCAGCCTCCACAGTCCTCCGCCAGGTTGTTTTTGGTCGGCCTCTCTTTCGTTTTCCTTCAGGGGTCCAAAGCATAGCTGTTCTTGTGATGGCATCGGGGTCAACATTATGTGACAGTTAGTTCTAAACCTTCGACCGCCTCAGGTCTCTGATGATGATACTCAACATTATGTGACAGTTAGTTCTAAACCTTCGACCGCCTCAGGTCTCTGATGATGATACTCAACATTATGTGAGTTAGTTCTAAACCTTCGACCACCTCAGGTCTCTGATGATGATACTCAACATTATGTGACAGTTAGTTCTAAACCTTCGACCACCTCAGGTCTCTGATGATGATACTCAACATTATGTGACAGTTAGTTCTAAACCTTCGACCGCCTCAGGTCTCTGATGATGATACTCAACATTATGTGACAGTTCTAAACCTTCAACCACCTCAGGTCTCTGATGATGATACTCAACATTATGTGACAGTTAGTTCTAAACCTTCGACCACCTCAGGTCTCTGATGATGATACTCAACATTACGTGACAGTTAGTTCTAAACCTTCGACCGCGTCAGGTCTCTGATGATGATACTCAACATTATGTGACAGTTAGTTCTAAACCTTCGACCGCCTCAGGTCTCTGATGATGATACTCAACATTATGTGACAGTTAGTTCTAAACCTTCGACCGCCTCAGGTCTCTGATGATGATACTCAACATTATGTGACAGTTAGTTCTAAACCTTCGACCGCCTCAGGTCTCTGATGATGATACTCAACATTATGTGACAGTTAGTTCTAAACCTTCGACCACCTCAGGTCTCTGATGATGATACTCAACATTATGTGATAGTTAGTTCTAAACCTTCGACCACCTCAGGTCTCTGATGATGATACTCAACATTATGTGACAGTTAGTTCTAAACCTTCGACCCCCTCAGGTCTCTGATGATGATACTCAACATTATGTGACAGTTAGTTCTAAACCTTCGACCGCCTCAGGTCTCTGATGATACTCAACATTATGTGACAGTTAGTTCTAAACCTTCGACCGCCTCAGGTCTCTGATGATGATACTCAACATTATGTGACAGTTAGTTCTAAACCTTCTACTACCTCAGGTCTCTGATGATGATACTCAACATTATGTGACAGTTAGTTCTAAACCTTCGACCACCTCAGGTCTCTGATGATGATACTCAACATTATGTGACAGTTAGTTCTAAACCTTCTACCGCCTCAAGTCTCATGTAATGTTTCTGTCTACTTCTGCTAAGATACCTATCAGCCTGTAACATACGCAAGAATTAATTTTCCTACAGTTTATGTTGTTCTCTGTAGTTTTAGTTTTACTGTTTTTATTTCTGGTGTTTGTTATTTTATATTTCCATTTTGTTCAGCATTATTTATGCAACTATTCCTGTATGTTTATGTGTCATGGTATTCATTTCTCTTATAATCAAAGCACTGTAGTTTGCTTTTAGTTTAAACTGTTGATGTACACGAATGTTTTAAAAAAAAATTAGGCATACCTGTCAACCTCTTGAGATAAAAACCTGCACAAATTTTAAAAACCTGTACTTACGAACAATAAAAATCTTACAGAGTAAAAGAAACTTTAAACAAAAGTATTTGTAATACAGAAGATGATTAGTTATAAAATAGTTTTTAAAAAAACCAAAAAACAAATTTACCCATTTTTAGCTAAAATTAACAACTTAAATCCTTTAATTTTGAATGTGCTGCATTATATGTGATACAAACACCTTTTGCTATTTTCAAAATGTCAACAGATGATATAAAGTCTATGCAGCAGGTGTCTATGTTTATTTTACATAACGTCAGCACCGGTAAGCTAGCGTACATTATTGTAGATGCAGCCTGTCATCTGATTGAAGATGCTTAAAGTAAAATTTAAGCAAAAAAGATTTGATATGAATTACTCATTTTAATTGGATCAGCCTATTTCTAAGGAAACAACACGTTTATACATCTAATCATACTGACCTATTTTTGTAATAAAAAAAGTTGATAAAAAGCATTGTATTTTCGATGCACTTTTTAGACCAGTAAATAATGTTTATGTCCACTTTTAGCAAGATAAGATCTATTTCTTTTAAAACTATAACAAATCATAGCCAAATTAAAGTAAAATTTTAAAGATAAAATTTGCCCTAGCCCGCAGGCCTACATCAATTTTATTTATAGTGCAGTTATGAGGCTCTCTCCCGGTTGGACAGTATTTTTTTTTTCAGACATTTTATGCCAATATTTTTGTTTTATTTAAAATTATTCCGATTTCATAGTATTTTAATTATAAATAACATAAAATTATGTGAACTAAATGATCTCTAGAAATTAAGTTGAAGAATATTATGAGCTTACCCATACTATTTGTTGTTTAACTAGGGCCGCTGAGCTTCTCGCTCTTTAGCAGCCAATACCAAGTTGAAGACTCCTTGGTATTATTTACATTGTAGATCTAGGATTTTCCTATGGCTTTTCTGCCATTACGAAACATGCTGAGTTGAAGTCATGAGCTCCAGTTTCTCAAGCTTGGCTTGCATTTAAAGGATCGTCACATCTGGTTCCAAGCTAGGAGTAAGAAGTGTGTGCCGGCATAGTGTGCATTCCCCGCCATCAACTATGCAGAGATAAAATACTGTACCAGAATTCCAAGGAATTGTCACGTCCTGCAGAGAGCCACTTCTCAGCTTCTCCTGCCTATCACTGTGTCCATAGTGAGATCCTTCTGCATGCAGTCAACAAGTCAAAGAATTACGCCTGGGGCTCAAGTGACTTCTCCGTGCAATGCTGGGTTCTAAACAAGTTTCACCACAGGGGGAATCCCTGGATGTGAGGATGATTTCAAGAGTCAATGAGGATGTAATTAGCCTCACAGACTGTCATGAGAAATTCTAATCCACATATTTAAATTAAAAAGTAAATGTAAAGCCTAACGAATTAATTCAATAAAAGGAAAGAAGACTGGTAAAGAACAGTGCCGTCACTATAGCGTACGCCTGTGTTATAGTACGTCATGCTAGTTAAACAAGAAAATCCCTTTCTATGCTCCGTCTGCATAATTGTAACGCTTTCACGTTGATAGTAAAGTCTACAGCATCATACACGCGTTTCTAAAAATAAAACTAGTACTGTGTTTCTTAGAAAACCTTGAGATACGCAAGATGCTTAATGACCCAGATATAATACGAGCATTAATTAAATTATACACACTACGTTAACCTAAAAGGACAGACGGACTTAGGATAGAGAGAGAGAGAGAGATGTACGGAGGAACGCATGCAACACTAACACGCCGTCTCGCGATATGAAATTAATGTCACCCTCCCCCACGCGAAAGGCATGAAGCACTAATTTTTTTCAAATAAACAGTGACAAAAAACACTACCAATACGAATGTCAGGTTTTGGAAACATGTTTAATGCTTATTAGGAAACATGACACAATACTGTTTTACGTCTGAAATCCTGACTTTATACTGACAGAACAGTCGAAAAGGCAGGACAGGTGGCGGTTCTAAACATAAAAAAATAAAAAAACAAATACACGACTATCCTAGAAAATACATATTTTGAACGCAGCCACTTGGCTCCCTTGAACTTATATATTTGGGTGCCTTAGGACTTGCTGACAAAGAATATGTTAGGTGTTAAGCAATTAGTCTAATAATTAACAAATTATAGCCAAAATATTATAGGGGTGTTGTCTGACAACACAGGATTATATTTGCTCATAATGGCGTGTTTGAACAATGTTTTAGAAGAAAATGAGGCCACCATGTTAAATCCGATTTGATTGGCTAGAATAATATGTAAGGCTAAACATGATTAGTCGATTGCAAATACTATTTTTGGTTGTTAATAGAAATGATAGGAAGGGTACATTTTTTTCAAAAGCTTTTGTAAACATGGTCCCATTGGCTAGACCATTTGATATAGTCAATTAGGAGCGTCAGTTCAGTGCCACTTTTTGAAAATCCAATTTGTAAAAGCAAGTGCGTTGAGATCCAGCTCATATTTTTCTAAATAAAAGCCTGGGACAGAGGCAGATAGGAATTGTGCCATAACTCATCGCCAGTCAACGTATTTGTTTAATATTTCCATGAATTGTGGTAAGCTAGACCTATTTGATATCTTGTTGATGAAAATTGAATGTGAATTGATAATTTATGTCTATATGTGTGTGGTTCAGTAACAATAAACAGAGGCAAAACCTCGATATGGCTCCACCATGAATAAAACTTGTCGGAGAGGAATATATCTGCATGGGATTGCCAAATAGTACTATGACACCTATCTTATTGAATAGAAGGAAATAATGCTGGAATTGCAGAAGCGTTGTAACTGTAGTGAAATTGACAGAGATACAACGGTAAACTATCTCCAAGGATAACATATAAGGATAAAAAAACATAATGCATAGGCTGCTGATGTACATGATCGCCTAGACCGCGGGTCATCACCCTCCATAAAAATTGACTTGCTAGACAGGAGGGGAACGGAGGATCAAAAAGGAAAAATATGACGGGAAAGATTGTGTGAGACTAGAAAGGCTAAGGAGACGCAATTGGGGGGGGGGGAAACGGAGAAAAGTCACGTTTCCCAAGTTGACATAAAAAGTAAGCAACTCGACAGAAGGGACCTTAGATATAATACGCCACAGTCATTTATTGGACGCTTTTGCGCGATACCAAGCCCTTGATTTGAATTCAGCGGCTAAACGCAGATGTTAGGAATATTACAAAATTTAAAAAGTACTTTTTTCTTAATATTAATGTTAGGAATATAAAAATTAGCTGGCCGGATGGCCTATTCTGAGCAGTGAACTAATATGTTCTTAATTTTACAAACGGATAGATAATATTGAAGATAATGACAAAAGACAGTGTTGTTCACATCATCGACAAGACTGTATTGAATCTAAAAGTGTCGCTAATTGCACAAAAAAACACGACCTCGAAACGCAGGTGTTCAAATTTACTTAGTATGGAGGAGAGGGTTTTTGGGTGGTAGCTGTGTCTAAATATAACTTTTAACGACAAAATTTTGGAGGGGAGAGAAAGGTTGGTTCAAAAATCAAGTACATTTTGTAGAAACACAAGTAGAGACGGACAGACTAACAGATAACCATCCATACTTGACTGAAGCATGACTGAAATGACTTTATGGTAGGAAATTTGAAATTAAAATAAACCTAGGCAGTGATTGGCCACAGACAATCATATCATTAGCGCTCAGACGCGAAAGTGGGGTCATTTCTCAATAGTTGTTCAGTGATAGACACAGATTTTAAAGTGTGGTGATTTCCATATGAAAGAAAGTGTAATAAATTTAGGGACGCCATACTATAGCCAGCAGCTCAGCTGAGTTTTGCTAGCAATTCTGTGTTATTTATTCATAATCTGGTAAGATTGAAATTATTTCCTTATATATTTTGAATATTGTTTCATGTTCGAGTGATTTGATACTGCCATATCGAAATCTAGCCTTACAAACAAGTAGGGATTTGCTCTAGACCCCCCGCCCTAGTCAGGGTCTAGGGACCAACAATGTACATAAACTCCAGCAAGGATTATGCAAGACAGATCGAGTGTTGAGAATAATGAAACATCTTACCTATCATCTTTTAGGGCAGACAACTAATAAATATTTTTCAGAATCTATAGTCTGGGAGGATCTATCTGATGTAAAACCACCATGGTAAATGTGCTGTTTGGTCAGAGAGATCTGACCTGTCTGTATGATGTGGTTGTTGTGTCAGTGTTGTGTCCAGACGTGGGTAGAGAATAGATTTTGACACATGGCCCATACTTTGATTGCAGAGCTGCGAGTTTCTGTTGTCAACCAAGCAGTGTCTATTCAGTTGGTGACTTACTCGAGTGTATCTGTGCAGTACTTGTGACAGAGACCACCATTATTGCCCGCCAGCACGGAGAGGTGGGATCATCAGTTTTCAGCACCAGAGCTGCAACGACAAGATGAGTGAGCCTCTGGTCTGCTGGACATTCACCAACCCCGTTTAGTTACTAATACCCTCATAAAAATTCCCACCATTTTCTGGACACTGTGTAGTCAATATAGACAGGTGTGATGAGGCCATCCCAACAGCACAAACAGTAACTATCCTCCCAAGTAGATGACTACTAGAACATTTTAATAAAACTAACTAGTATAGTACATATATATGTACACTATTGCATTTATGATATAATATTCCATGCATTTCTTTCATAATCTCTAAATCCTTTAAGTTCTGGTCAACCTAAAAAATTGATACAGAACAAAATAAATGTAATATAATTTTATCAAAATTTTACACACGTGAGTTAGTTCAGTGTATTTTAACATTTATTAATATTATTAGTCTTGTTAAATATCTGTGGGTATATCTATAACCTAGTACACCACACTACATATCATAACCCTAGACACTTTACGTAGCCACATTCATTAAAAAAAAAAAAAATTAAGTGTGAGGTCGTAGTGGTAGCAAGAAAGGCCTTCTGACAATTCACAACTACATTTTATCTCAGGAGCCTTCACAGCTGGCCTCATACAATTACATTTAGTAATATCAACATCATACAATACCATCAACACCACTACATAAATTGGGGTCTTGTCCAGGGATAATTAGCCCAACAGTAATATTAGGATCTCCTGGTGGGAGAAATAAAAGTAGGGAAATAAATTGTAAAATTCCCTTTAACATTAAAAGTGTCCCTGCAGATAAAAGTTGGTGAATCTTCACAGCCAGTAATAATTAATTAGTTAACTGGTTAGTTAGAATTAGTTAGACTATAGTCATAAGAAGTACTTAGTGTATTTACTGGTTAGAGATTTAGCTTGTATATTATTATATTGTCTCAAAAGTATGGCGGAGCTGGCAAAATTTAGATCAGCTGCTGTGCTCACCGCGAAGGAGATGGGAATGGATGGTCAAATTTTAATTCAATACGTAACGGCTGAATGTGATAAATATATTGAACGGGAAGAAAGGAGATTAGAAAAAGAGGCTGAAAGAAAATTGGAGTCTGACAGGTTGGTTGAAGAGAAGAGGTTAGAGGCTGATAGAGAAATTAAGAGGCTGCAGATTGAGGCAGAAGAAAAACGACAGCAAAGGGAGGCAGAAGATAAAAAGGCCGAAAGGGAGGCAGAAGAAAAAAGGTTGACTGCCGAAAGGGAGGCAGATGATAGAAGGTTGCAGAGGGAGCACGAATTACGACTAAGGGAGCTGGAATTACAAGGCCAGGCTCCTGAAAATGGTGCCAGCCCTTTTGCCTCAGATGCTACGCCTAGTCTGGGAGCCTCAAACTCAGCTATGGGGTTTCATTTAGACCATTTTGTTGAAAAAGACGATGACATAGAGGGGTACCTAGGACGTTTTGAGTTATTAGCTACTACATATGGGTTAGAGAGAGAGAGGTGGAGCTTAAAGCTATCACAAGGATTGAGAGGTACTTCTTATGAAGTATTTGCTAAAATGAACAGGGAAGACCAAGACAATTATGACATGTTAAAGCAGGCTTTGTTATTAAGATACGAGAAGAATGGTGAATTTTATCGTAAGAAATTTAGAAATGCCAAACTGTTGTCTGGGGAGACATACCACCAATTCTCTGCTAGACTAGAAACCTATTTGGAGAAATGGACGGCTCTGGGGAAGACCCAAGATCTTAAAGAAATGATCATGATTGAGCAATTGAGAGAGTCCATGGCTCCAGACATGAGAAAATTTCTCATGGAACAAGGTGCAGAGAAGTTGGGGGAAATTTTAAATGTTGCTGAGAGGTATCAGGCAGCTCAGGCAGAGGTAAGTGGTGCTAAAAGAAGCACATAGACAATTTTAAAGCTCCACAGCAATTTAATAAATTTGATACTAGAGAGCAGGGAAATAAAGGTAGGACAAATTTTGAGCGGCCAAGAAATGACTATCGCGACAGAAACTCACAGTTCAATGACCAAAAGTTCAATGAAAGAAAACCGTTGAACCAAGGAAAAAGATGGTGTAAATGGTGCAAGAAGGATAACCATAACACCGAATTTTGTAGAAGGAAACCTTCAAACATTGCTGCAATGAAGTCGGGGACGCAAAGATTAAAGGTTAATCCTAAGGGACAACAGGAACCTTATCACCCCCCAGTTTGTGAGGATGTTATTTGTAATGGGGTCACCATAAGGTGCCTTTATGATACAGGTTTGGATTATGATTCAGTTGTGAAGTCTAGCCTAGTGGACCCAAGTCAGTATACCACAGAAACAGTGGAAATACAAGGGGCGACTAAGGACATACCACTCATGACACTTCCCATCGCAAGGATAACGGTGAAAACTCGCTATGTGGAAGGAGAAATCAGAGCAGCAGTGATAGAGGAACCAATCTACCCTCTGATATTGGGGTGTAGATACGTCTTCTTGGGGAACCCCGAGAAACCTGTGATCATGGCGACAGTGCAGACCAGGTCACAGAAGAAGGAGGAAGAAGGTGAACCTATAAATGCCCATCCAGAGGAGATGAGGAAGGCGCAGGCTGAGGATAGGACACTCAAGCCATGTTTTAAAAAAATTGCCCAAATGCCACACACCTCCGAGCAAGGGGGAATATTTCATGAAGAACAAACTCTTATACAGGAAGGCCGGAACTGGAACAAATGGTCACAACCAGCTGGTTCTTCCCACTTCATATAGAGATAAAGTGATGGAACTCGGGCATGCGATTCCCTTCAGTGGTCACATGGGGATCAGCGCCACAGGACAGCGTATAGCTTGTCATTACTTCTGGCCAGGGATAACGGAGGATATCAAAAGATATGTCAAATCCTGCCCAGAATGTCAAAGGGTAGCTCCAAAGCACTGGACTGCTCCTGCAACTCTAGGGGAAATGCCCATAGTGGGAACACCTTTTGAGAGGGTTGCAGTGGATATTGTAGGACCTCTCACTCGGACCAAGAGGAGGAACAGTTACATCCTTACTCTGGTGGACACTTGTTCTATGTGGGGAGAGGCGGTAGCCCTGCCATCAATTGATTCAAAACATGTAGCAGAGGCACTACTTACAATATTTACCCGATTAGGATTCCCGCATCAAATCTTGACGGATAATGGTTCTCAGTTCAAGGGGAAACTAACGGAAGAAGTTTTTAAGCTATTTCAAGCCAGGCACTTTCATTGTAGTCCGTACCATCCACAAGGGAACGGCCAGGTAGAGAGGTTCAACGGGACTCTCATTTCTATCCTGAGAAAGCTGGCACACGAAAAACCGGATCTGTGGGATCAATTCCTGCCCGCTGCATTGTTTGCGTACCGGGAGGTACCACATAGTTCAACCGGGATGGCTCCCGCAACTCTGCTATTTGGGAGGCCAATAAAAGGTCCATTAGAAGCTCTATTAAGGACCTGGACAGATGAGAAGGCGGAAGAGACTGTTACCTCATCGTATCAATATGTGAACGAACTGACCACTCGTTTGAAAGCTGGATGGAAACTGGCAAATGATAATTTGAAGCAAGCCAGGAAGAAACATGCAGCATATTTTAATAGGAAGGCAAAGGACAGGGAACTGGCAGTCGGAGAGAAGGTGCTGCTTCTACTACCCGGAAGCCAGAATAAATTACAAATTGGTTGGCAAGGTCCATATACGGTTTTAGAGAAGGTGTCTAGAACAAACTATAAAATTGACAAAAAAGGGGAAGGAAAAAGTTTATCATGTAAACCTGTTAAAGAAGTATCTGGACAGACCACTCCAGGAAAGCACCCCCTTATTGACCTTGGCTATTGCAACCCAGATGCAAAAAGAACCACTCACCTCACATGAATACCCATTACATCCTTGTGAAACCGCAGCACAGGTAAAAGTCAGTAAGCACCTGACTAAAAACCAGAGGGAGAGAGTTCAACAGGTTCTGGAGGAACATACAGATGTATTAACAGATAAACCAGGCCATACAAATTTGCTACAGTATGACATGAAACTGGTAGACTCAAACCCAATCTGTATGAGAGCCTATTCTATTCCGTTCGCGAAGGAGAAGGCATTGAAGGAAGAAATAGAGTATTTGTTGAAGGAGGGGATTATTTCGCACAGTGAATCATCTTTTAGTTCTAGTGTCGTTTTGTTGAGAAAACCGTCTGGGGAACACAGACTGTGCATAGATTACAGGAAACTGAATGCTGTCACAGAAGGACAAGTGGATCCATTACCAGACACAAAACAGTTATTTGCCAGACTGAACAAGGCAAAATACTTTTCAAAGGTGGATCTTAGTAAAGGCTATTACCAGATCCCAGTGAAGCCTGAAGTGAGACCTTATTTGGCTTTTAGCACTTCGGATGGACATTATGAATTCAATATGCTACCATTCGGACTGAAAAATGCTCCGAGTGTGTTTTCAAGGATGATGCGAAAATTGTTGGATCCCCTGAATAACCCAGGTATCTCGAATTTCATGGATGATATTCTCGTCGCCACAGAGACATTTGAAGAACACATTGAAGCTCTGGAGATGTTGTTTGATAGACTTCGGGAGGCGAACTGAACTGCTAGGCCAACAAAATGTTGTATTGGATGTAAAGAGTTGGAATTCTTGGGGCACACTGTATATCAGGGTAATATGACCCCTGATCCTAAGAACTTGGAAAAACTGCAGAGAGCACCTAGGCCACAAACAAAAAAGGACGTGCGATCATTTGTGTCGTTATGCGGATTTTATCAGAAATACATCAAGAATTTTAACGCTATTTGTGCTCCTCTGACTGATCTGACTCGCAAGGGACTTCCAGATAAAATTATTTGGACTGCACAATGTGAACTAGCGTTCCAAGAGTTAAAGGAAAAACTCACTAGCAAGCCTATTCTCAAACTGCCTGATTTGACACAGGACTTTGTCTTAAGAACCGATGCAAGTAATGTAGGACTAGGAGGGGCTTTGTTGCAAAGATCATCTTCACCTGATGGGGAACTGAAACCAGTCGCTTATGCAAGCCGTAAATTGAATAAGGCGGAACAAGGATACTCCACAAGCGAAAAAGAATGTTTAGCGTTAATCTGGGCAATAAAGAAGTTTCAAATCTATCTGTATGGTAGGACATTTGTGGTGGAGACGGACCATCAGCCTCTCGTGTTCTTGTCTCAGGCTAAGCATGAAAACGCAAGATTGCTGAGGTGGTCTTTGTTGCTTCAACCTTATCAGTTTAGTATCCAATATATCCCAGGCAAATTGAATGTCGGTGCAGATTTCCTCAGTCGGCACCCCTGTGATCAAAATTAGAGTAGTGGCAAACGTGAGGAGTAATTTTACCTATGTGTATCGCTGGTGTTGGAACTTGCCATAGGCATGTTTTCAAGTGGGGAGATGTGTAGTGAAATTGACAGAGATACAACGGTAAAATACCTCCAAGGATAACATATAAGGATAAAAAAACATAATGCGTAGGCTGCTGATGTACATGATCGCCTAGACCGCGGGTCATCACCCTCCATAAAAATTGACTTGCTAGACAGGAGGGGAACGGAGGATCAAAAAGGAAAAATATGACGGGAAAGATTGCGTGAGACTAGAAAGGCTAAGGAGACGCAATTGGGGGGGGGAAACGGAGAAAAGTCACGTTTCCCAAGTTGACATAAAAAGTAAGCAACTCGACAGAAGGGACCTTAGATATAATACGCCACAGTCATTTATTGGACGCTTTTGCGCGATACCAAGCCCTTGATTTGAATTCAGCGGCTAAACGCAGATGTTAGGAATATTACAAAATTTAAAAAGTACTTTTTCTTAATATTAATGTTAGGAATATAAAAATTAGCTGGCCGGATGGCCTATTCTGAGCAGTGAACTAATATGTTCTTAATTTTACAAACGGATAGATAATATTGAAGATAATGACAAAAGACAGTGTTGTTCACATCATCGACAAGACTGTATTGAATCTAAAAGTGTCGCTAATTGCACAAAAAAACACGACCTCGAAACGCAGGTGTTCAAATTTACTTAGTATGGAGGAGAGGGTTTTTGGGTGGTAGCTGTGTCTAAATATAACTTTTAACGACAAAATTTTGGAGGGGAGAGAAAGGTTGGTTCAAAAATCAAGTACATTTTGTAGAAACACAAGTAGAGACGGACAGACTAACAGATAACCATCCATACTTGACTGAAGCATGACTGAAATGACTTTATGGTAGGAAATTTGAAATTAAAATAAACCTAGGCAGTGATTGGCCACAGACAATCATATCATTAGCGCTCAGACGCGAAAGTGGGGTCATTTCTCAATAGTTGTTCAGTGATAGACACAGATTTTAAAGTGTGGTGATTTCCATATGAAAGAAAGTGTAATAAATTTAGGGACGCCATACTATAGCCAGCAGCTCAGCTGAGTTTTGCTAGCAATTCTGTGTTATTTATTCATAATCTGGTAAGATTGAAATTATTTCCTTATATATTTTGAATATTGTTTCATGTTCGAGTGATTTGATACTGCCATATCGAAATTTAGCCTTACAAACAAGTAGGGATTTGCTCTAGACCCCCCGCCCTAGTCAGGGTCTAGGGACCAACAATGTACATAAACTCCAGCAAGGATTATGCAAGACAGATCGAGTGTTGAGAATAATGAAACATCTTACCTATCATCTTTTAGGGCAGACAACTAATAAATATTTTTCAGAATCTATAGTCTGGGAGGATCTATCTGATGTAAAACCACCATGGTAAATGTGCTGTTTGGTCAGAGAGATCTGACCTGTCTGTATGATGTGGTTGTTGTGTCAGTGTTGTGTCCAGACGTGGGTAGAGAATAGATTTTGACACATGGCCCATACTTTGATTGCAGAGCTGCGAGTTTCTGTTGTCAACCAAGCAGTGTCTATTCAGTTGGTGACTTACTCGAGTGTATCTGTGCAGTACTTGTGACAGAGACCACCATTATTGCCCGCCAGCACGGAGAGGTGGGATCATCAGTTTTCAGCACCAGAGCTGCAACGACAAGATGAGTGAGCCTCTGGTCTGCTGGACATTCACCAACCCCGTTTAGTTACTAATACCCTCATAAAAATTCCCACCATTTTCTGGACACTGTGTAGTCAATATAGACAGGTGTGATGAGGCCATCCCAACAGCACAAACAGTAACTATCCTCCCAAGTAGATGACTACTAGAACATTTTAATAAAACTAACTAGTATAGTACATATATATGTACACTATTGCATTTATGATATAATATTCCATGCATTTCTTTCATAATCTCTAAATCCTTTAAGTTCTGGTCAACCTAAAAAATTGATACAGAACAAAATAAATGTAATATAATTTTATCAAAATTTTACACACGTGAGTTAGTTCAGTGTATTTTAACATTTATTAATATTATTAGTCTTGTTAAATATCTGTGGGTATATCTATAACCTAGTACACCACACTACATATCATAACCCTAGACACTTTACGTAGCCACATTCATTAAAAAAAAAAAAATTAAGTGTGAGGTCGTAGTGGTAGCAAGAAAGGCCTTCTGACAATTCACAACTACATTTTATCTCAGGAGCCTTCACAGCTGGCCTCATACAATTACATTTAGTAATATCAACATCATACAATACCATCAACACCACTACAGTAACCATTAGGGAGAGGAATACTGGTGTATATTGTTCATGAGAAGCTAACAGTTGGCCTACCGCGCTGAACTCGTTGTTTGTTATGTATTGTGCTTCAGTGTGGAAATAGATTATAAATTAGTTCTGAAGTAGGAGGTACAACCTTCTTGTTTCAGGGACCGTGGTACTAAACTATTAAAGCAGCACCTGGTCTGAGTTTTGCTGAATCCAGAGGCTGATAGCATACTCCTTGGTCAAGATAGTGACCAGTGTTGTTTCTCAAGAATACGGTGAAGCAAGCGAGCAGAGGAGACTGTTTCCTGCCGCCCACACAGAAGTTAAGATTCGTTGGCCAGAGCAGCTCAATCTTGTGTACCCCCCCTCTAAAATTGACTGTATATTAAATAAAGAGGGACACTTATTTGTTTCAAATGACAGGAACTGTGAACTTTTCCAATACTATTTCCACCAGAAACAAACACTTGAAGTCATGATGACAAACAACCACCTAGCTTGAAAAAACCAGTATTACCTCATAGTACTACATCACAACTTACACACATATTGTAATAATAATAATATATGTCAATACAAAGATCATATCTATAAATTTTGTACATACAACTTGTAATTACATTTGATTGTGATTCCTGGTTCACTTTGTAGTTGAATCAGGATATCTATTATTGAAAGGAATTAATACATATTTTACAAGTTACACTTGACTTATTAAGATAGTCTTATAGAGTGTTCTACGTATGTGAGTGTCACAGTGTTGTAAAGTATTGTGGATTAAATTAAATTGTTTATCTGTCTGTTGGTTGTTGTGAACATACACTTCATCACTTTCATAACCCTAGACATTCAACGTAGTCATCACAATATTCCAGAATAATTCTGACTGAGGTCTAAATGTGGTAGCAAAGTAAGGTCATCTGTAATACACCACACTTATTAGATACAGATACCTTCACAGCTGATCTCAGCCAGTACACTAAGTCCCCTATAAATATTTATATCATCCCACTTTACCACACAGACATAGGTTCACTTCCATGTATATATATATTGTAGCATTGTGCATAGCTGGTGGTCATATAAGGATGACTCCAGATATGCCTCCCTGCATACCCATATATTGCCTACCATTCATTATTTCTGGCGATCTTGTTTTTTCACCTTTACCCCATTCATTTCTAATCTAAATTTCTAATTAACAGTTTATGTGTAAAATAACAACCACTAATAAAGAAATATTGATTTAACTTAAGCAAATTAAATTAGAAAAGTGTAGGCCTACTTAGCCCTCACGGTAGAGACCGACAAAGTTTAAATGGGAAACCTTCACGTCCTTTTCACTAGTTGGCTAAAAATTAAATGAGGGTGGAATAAACATGGGAGGAGGTCATGACTCCCAAGTGTCAGCCTCCTGTTGTCTAGTGCAGAGGATTGAATCCACTCCACCTTGGTTGCAGCTTTCAAATTCACTCCTATTTTCTGCCAGGTGGAGGCAATTGTGAAAGTAACCCCTATGTTGAAAACAAATTACTGTCCCGAGTTCCATAGCCAGTTGTGGTTATTCAACAGCCAGCACAATGCCTTTTCTGCAGTTTCCCTGAGCCTCTTATGTGCCCTTGTTCTTGACTGTCCCCTCAACCCCAACAGTTTCAGTAGATCATACACTGAGGCAGCCACGAGACCTCCTCCACCCACCTCAACAGCCATGACCCTTGCAGTGAACCCATTGTGTCTCAAGTCAGTGGCCAGATCATTATACTTGGCCACTTTGAACGAGTGTTGCTCGTCCAATCTGGATTCAGATTGCACGGTCAGTTCAATCATTATAATCTGAAGCACTGATGAGGAATGCAGCACTATTTCTGGCCATCTTTGAGATCTTCTGATACTCTCTGGATGGGACCCAAAGACGCAGCAACAGAGAATGCAGTCAGCGACCCATAGCTTGACTGCTTGCGTCAGGGTCAGCGAACCAGAGCTGACCAAGACCCTACTCCACATCCAAGTGGTGGTCCTGGAAACAGGCTGCATCACTGCAGTCTGGCTGAGAGAGTAGGGATCGAAGAGGGAAGGCAAACCCGGTCCCAAAAAATGCTGTGCTGAAGTCAGATGTGTCGGCCGAAAGACGCAGCTTCGCTGTAAACAGACACAACACAACCAACGTCCTTTTCAGGACGAACGAGGAAGAAGGAAGATACTCTCTGGATATGCCCCTAGCCCAGGTAGGTCTACTGCCATCTCCTAGTCATTTGCACAGTCAAGAAGAGATGGTAAACTGCTACTTGACTTACTTGGTTTGGGATGTGCTGACTTTCCTGCTCTCAGAAAGTATGTATTTGCAGTGCTTGGTCTGACTTTGCCGTTCGCCTTCACCCTTGCCAGGTCTATTGTAGCAGCCAGCTTATTTAGTACTTTGCTGTGCCACCATGTGTATCGCCCTTGCCCTAATGACACCTTGCAAGCTGAGAGCACGTGTTCAAGGGCACTGAGCATCATCAGACTTTCCCCATCTCACAATGTTTGCGGATGATGGCGGGTCATATATACATTGATCTGATAATGAAGCTTTTTAAGAGGTTTTGGAAAACACTTTTTTTAAAATGTCAAGTTTATATAAAAAAAATTTTGTAAGAGGAAAAGAAAGTACTTAAAAAGGCAACTGTATAAACTGCTTGTACAGCTGTAGACCAACAAAAATTTAGTACAGATTATCCCTTTCCTGTACAAGCTGACATGTATCAATAGGCCTATCATGTAAATAGATCACTGTTGGTCTACCATAGTTTATTTGAAAAAAAAAAGAGCTTAAAAGCCAAAGATCTGCCAAGAAAGAAGAATTGATTCCATGTCTGGTTGTCTAATACTACACATAGCCTTTTAAAATGGTCAAAATGAATAGGTTATATTAATAATAATAAATTCTTTAAGCACCAAACACGGCGCATAAGGCAGAAACCAGTGCTCTCCAGGTTGTACATTGTGACGCCACTCCTCTTAGCTCTTGCACATTGTTTAATCCCAACGTTCTTCCTTCTCTTATTATTGTTCTTCTGAGTGTTTCTTTTGGTCTTCCTTTTTTCCTCTTACCCTCAGGAACCCAAGTGAGTGCCTGCAATGGTATTCTGTTGTTTTGCATTCGTAGGACATGACCGATATATGACCATCGTCTTTTCCTTATATAGTTGGAGACATATTTCTGCCTAGAGTCTTCTCTTATTTGTCGATTAGTCTTGAATTCTTTCCAACTGATGTTCATGAGTTTTCTAAGACATTTGTTCTCGAATGTATTCAGCTTGTTCTCCAATGATTTTGTTATTTTCCAACTCTCACAGCCGTATGTTAACACTGAGATAACATTTGAATTAAACAGACGAAGCTTGGTATGTATATTCAATGATCGTAATTTCCAAATGTTAGATAATCTATTGAAGGCGCTAGCTGCCAAAGCAATTCTAGTATGAATTTCTCTTGTTGTGTCACCATCCTGAGTCATTTTACTGCCTAAATAATTGAAACTTTCAACTTTCTGTAGTTTTTCCCCGTTCAGGATGATATTAAAGGTCTCGTTAGAAAAGTTCATAACTTTAGTTTTAGAGGCATTTATTTGGAGACCTATTTTAACCGAAAGATGACACAAATTATTTACTGCTTCTTGGGATTGTCTGGGTGTTGAACTTAAGAATGCTAAATCATCTGCGAAATCCAGGTCCCCCAGGAATTTTCCATTTTATACCTAATTATTCATTGTGGGTATAGTTTCTCATAACCCAATCAATAGCTATTCCAAAAAGTAGTGGTGACATAATACAGCCTTGTTTCACCCCTGTTTCTACTGTAAACCATTCTGTATTCCCTTTATTTGTTCTAACACAACATCTTGCATTGTCATATAGCGCTTTGATTATATTCACATATTTTGTTGGAAAACCATAGATTGTAAGTATCTTCCACAATGATGGGCGGTGTAGACTATCAAAGGCTTTTTGAAAATCGATGAAGGTGATAATAAGTGGCGATTGCATTTCCACTGATTCTTCTATAATTGTTCTTAGTGTGAATATTTATTTGATCAATACATGATCGTTTCGGCCTGAAACCCGCTTGTTCTTCTCTGATCTTTTCGTCAGCATGCAATTTAAGTCTTTCTAACATCATGCAACATAATAATTTTCCAGGTACTGATAATAGAGATATACCACGCCAGTTATTACAGTCTGATAGATCACCTTTCTTCGGTAACTTTACAATAATACTGTCTTTCCATTGTTGTGGTGGTTGTTCTTCTCTCCATACTTCATTTATAATATCTAAAATTCTCAAGAGGTTGTTGTCATTAACTGCTTTAATCATTTCGCCTGAAATTTCGTCAACTCCAGCAGCTTTAAAATTTTTTAATCTTTTAACGGCTTGTTTGATCTCGTCCAGCGTGAATTCATCGCAAGTTATTGGCAAGGTGGTTGTGGGTGTTTCATTATTAAAATCAGGTGTTACTATAGGTGGTGGTCTGTTTAGCACCTCTATGAAGTGCTCAGCCCATCTCTTCATTTGTTCTTTTTCTGTTGGTATTGGATTCCCTAATTTATCTTTAACAGGTGTTTCCATATCAGTAGGCTGGTGACATAGTTGTTTTGTAATTTGATAAAGGCACCTACTATTACCAGTTCTTGCAGCATTTTCAGCTTCTACGGCCAGTTCATTGATGAAATGTCTTTTATCTCTTCAAGTTTTTGTCTTCACTTCTTTATTTAAAACATAAAACAGAAGTTAATACCTCATAGATATAGAGTAGTATTATGTCTAATAGGGCAGTGCTTTCCACACTACGACTACTCTGAGACCCACATACATGCCACACCTCAGACATGAAAAACCTGTACAACAAATCCAAAAACCCTGTACAGAGACCCGCAAAACCTGTACAGACTGAAAAACGTAACAATAGAGTTAATTAATGTACAAATATATTCAATTAGATGGTTCTGCACCATCATAGTGACATGCGCCCTTTGCCTTTTTAAGCATGTCTTCACTTGCTTTAAAACCTAAACAACAAGAGTTAGAATTTATTTTGTACCGGTATTGTAGAAAAGCTGTGACTGTATCATCATTTAGTCCATTTCTGCAAAAAAAATTAATACAATTTATGGTGGAAATGAAGAACAGTTTGGTGTGTGTTCTATAGTGCCTTATAAAAGTATAGATCTAAAGAGACCAGTAATAAGCGTTATGGGTTAGGTTTAGGAATCTTAAATCAAATATATATATATATATATATATATATATATTTTTTTTTTTTAAAGCTAGCAATGAAAATATAAACTGGCGCAATATTATATATTCTATACCGAACTTCAAAAATTGGAATAGCCGTTATACCCATACGAATTTTAGTGTCAATCAAACATTGATAGTAATTAATTATTTAATAAATATAAATCATTGGATGACCGTAATGATGATCACCCAAGGCAAAATCACATTGTTTTTTAAAGAAACGAAATTAAAACTAAGAAGAGAAGTAACTCCAAATAAACTTTTCTCTGACCTGGTTAAGATGCAAATTTGCCTTGCTTTTGTGGGTTTTTTTTTTTTTTTCAGTTTCATAATTTGGTCATATCGGAATGACGGTCGCCGAATGCTCCGCATGTATTTTCGTACCATTTAGATTTCGGGTTAACCCTAACCCCAACTGTAACCCTAATCCTAACTCTAAATGGTACGAAAATACATGCAGAGCATTCGGCGACCGTCATTCCGATATTAGGCCTACCCATAATTTGTTTTGTATTATTATTCAAATTTACATTTCTTACGCACTTTCTACCGTAAACCTAACCTCAACCTTAACTCTAAATGGTACGAAAATACAAATATTAAACATACTCGACGGCAATAAAGGTAAAGATTACCAGAATCTCAGTAAAAAGAGTTGTCAGAATCATTCAAGTTGAATAAATTCAACTCAAACAAGAATTTTCGTGCTCTTTTTCCACAAAATGTTTATGATTCGGCGGTATGGCAGCGTCCATGTTTGTAACTTTCGCTTTTGTAAAATCACTATTATCAGTTCTACCGTATTCGCTAGCAGTAAAATATTTTGTTCGTTTCAAGCTTAGTGGCCAGATTTTTCAATGCTGAATCCGATTATGCCCAGCAATTGCCGATACGATTGTAAACAGAAGAGTTCTGGTGCTTTTAAAATAGGACGTACGTTTTATAGGTGTATGGGAACGAGGTATCGCACTACTTCCGTGACGTACTCGGTACGGCACAGCGACAAAAATTGTCAAGATTTATGCCGTATGGCGTACGTCATAATGGTGCTGAAAGGGTTAATAATTAGGCGAAAAAACCCGTACAGACCCGTGTACGGCCCGTACACATCTCAAAACGCAAACACCCCGTACAGATTATGGGTAAACCTTTAAGTGTGGCATGTATGGACCCACATTTTTATTTTTTGTTTAAAGAAAAATGGTCTGCTCAACCTTTGATTGGTTTTAAAGCATGCTTTTGTTATTCTCTGTAAATCACACTCCTTTTCACCTTGTTAACACTTAACATAACTTAGTTATGAGAGACTTTGTTTTTTTTTTCCGTTCACTTTTAATTTTTATTGTTTGTTTGTTTCTTGAAAATGGTAGGTCACATACACAATTTTGGTTTTGATTTACTCTATTTGGACTGAGTGTAGGGTAGAAGTTACTATATTATCTTGAATTTATTAGGCTACACTATAGGCCTATATCCTAATTATAACCCATCATGAGTTGAACGGGATACTTTGCATATAAAAATTTAAAAAATTAACCAGCAAATCACCTTTCTATGTTCATAGAATTCACAAGAACATTGGGAGAAAATGATCTGCCCTGTTATTTTTCATATTCTAAAATTCATTTACTTGCAAAAACTGAAAACGCCTTATAACGTTTCTGTTTATGAGACCATTTATTTAAAAATACTTTTCTCCCTTTGGGATCCCTCGTTTACATAACAGCTCCACGGGCACTGAACAATTCAAGTATTAGGCCTACTTGTATGCAAGTCTGAATCGCTATCTCCATCAGTTAGGTCTGGTTCTAATATAATAGTTCAGCATCGTTTTCCTTTGCGCTACATGTGCAGCATGGCGCCACCACTGTATCCTGGTCCCACAGGAGGCCTGAACCAAGCAGTCACGTGCTCTTGCAGCGGTGGTTTCTGTTGCAATTTGCTTACATAAGGCTGAGTCCCATGCACAACCTCATATTAGTCGTCTTGCACGACATGCATGAAGGCGTCATAGTCCTATTCTTTATTATCTCATCAGAGACCTCTGGGGAACTGTACAAGGCAATCTCCATCAGTTAGTTCTGGTATAACAGTTCATGTTCAGTATTAATTTATTGTACCGGTAGTCTTACTTGCCAGTCTTACCGTTAGCAGTGCGAAATTCCTTTCACTTAGCCTACTCATGTGGGTTCGAAAATGAAATAGCTTGTGCTTCAATCATCGTGTCTGCAAACGCTTGGTTGCAATTTTAACAGGAAACTATTGCATCACCAGGTTCGTGCAAGAAACATCGTCCCTTATGGCCGATGTCATTGAGACAAGCAGCTACCGCTGTATCACTCTTCTGTGTTTGACAGCTACAAAATGTAGTACATAACACACGTATCTCGTGACGCAGCTCATCTTATATAAGTCTTATATAAGCATTAAAAGTAGGACAACAAACGGGAGAAAGAGGTCACAGTTGATAGTTTATGTTTTAGGTCTTCAACTAGCTTCCCAAATCCTGGCAAACTTGTCTGTCCACTTCAAAATCAGAATTTCATATCTACGGGAAGTTTCAAATTTAAAAAATTGACTATTGTGAAAGCAACAAATAAAACTACGACACAATTATTTAATTTTATTATACCTTTAATATTTCAATCATAATATTTATGTAAGAGCCTATTTCTGCATTATTAAGGATAACAGACGGTTAGGTCTGGAGAATTAGTTATGTGTTAGTTATATAACTTAACTTCAAAGAACGTATCTTTGTTTTCTTTTCTAGATGACTAGCTGTAAGGACCCGGCGTTGCCCGGATTTTCCTAGCAACTGCAAAGGAAACATGAAATGTCAAAATCTAGTGCCCCTAGATCTAGATCTAGGGGCACTATCAAAATCAAACGATAATATTTTGATATTCGAGTGAAAATAAATTTTCATTTAAGTTAATAACTACCGCTTTAAGTGACCATCCTCGGGCCCTTTTACAGTAATTCCAAATGCAAGCCGCACAAAATACTGTTATTCCTTATGGTTCCACCAGAAGAGTGATTTCACTTTTGCTTTTCAATTTGCTTCCGAGTTTTTCCAAAATACTCTTATTTCTTATGATGGAATCGCAAAAACAATTTTATTCTGCTTCCGAGTTTTAGCAAGAAGCAAATTAATAAGACACATTTTCCTTTTCCTACCTGGCGCACCAAGAAAAAATAGTCCAACTCATCCTTTTTTAACGTTCTTACTACAGTACTGTTTTTCGTAGCACATTCTTTTCAAACATATATACATTATTGCTTGTTAAAAATACATGATTATTATTTTCTGTCACACACACTTCAAATATAAAAGACGTAGTGATTGTGTTGAGCTGTATTTTTAAAATAAAAGCTTCTCTTTTCGGTGAGACACGACCTATTCAACCTAGACATACGGATAACGCCTGTTATATTAGGACACATGACTAAATAAAGATCATTCGTTCTGGTGTATTGTTTATCTTTGAGCTCGTTTTTTTTTTTATGACTAAATATTAAAATTTAAAAAAAAACTAAAATGTTGCCTTATTTTGGCGAGGCGCACCTCGTTTAAGTTAGGCACATGTCCAATTATAAGAATACCCGTGGGTCCAGCAATGTGATAAAGACCCTTTTCTTAATAAACGATGATGCGGTCTGATTCAGTTATGAAGATTTAAAAAAAAAAATGTCTCGTTTTAGCGAGGCGCGTCCCATTCAACGTAGCCGGTTATATTAGGGCGCATGTCCAATTATAATTTTTTTTTTATTACCCCTTCTGGGGTTCGACCTTTAGGTCTGGAGAATTAGTTATGTGTTAGTTATGAAGATTTGTTGTTGTTTTGAGAAGGTGATGAGTGGAGAGCGGGCACTTAACAGCTGACCATTATTGCCTCTTCTCGTTCCATCTTGGTCTACCCTGTTCAATCTGAAAATTGGTTATAATTGGGGTATTTAGTGTCATTTAATTTACTAATTTTGTATTAAATTTAACTAACGACTTTTGCAGTTGTTGGTTTTAATTTATATTATTTGTCATTTTTTTTTTTTATTAAATTGCCTCGTTTTTTCGAGGCGCTTCCCGTTCAACCTAGCCGGTTATATTAGGGCGCATGTCCAAATATAAAAGACCTTTAGGTCTGGAGAATTAGTTATGTGTGTCTGTTTTTGTTTTTTTCAATCTTTATTCGCATTCCATTTGAGTTTACAAAACATGTTCATTTTACATATTTCCATAAAGAAATTTCAGTGAAAAGACAATTACACAATGAACAGTTGTATAAAAAAAAAAAAAAACACTTTCACTCCCTCGCATCCACTCATTTACAAAAAACTCTTTCTTGCACATTTAAAAAGGTTATACATTGTACATTTTTGTAATGATAGTAGTGATTAAATGGAAACGGGGAAAAGGGATAAAGGAACCATACTACCTTGTTCATGAAATTATAAAGCACACTCGTTTTTATAGTGATAACAGTGAGGGAGGTGAGAGAAATAAGGAGGGGAAAACTGAATAGACAAATTTTCCACTAAAATGTTTCGGTGAAGATACAATTAAAACTCTTGTTTCCCGTTTTGCTTTCTAAAGTAACGCTGACTTTCTCTTTCCGATTCCATTTTACAAGGTATTTCCTCAATCGTGGTCGCCTTTCTTTGTACTGGATGAAAAACAATCCTCCTTTCATTCATTCAAGTTCGATTTCACGGCTGAGCAGGAAAGGGGTGTTATCTGAGCTAGACCTTGGATCTTGACACTATAAATCAGATTCTGACACCCTACGATGTAGCTAAACTAGGGGCAAAGTCTTTTACAGACAGGGGGTATGATGTGCTGGTGTTGTGGGTAGTGGGTTTCTACCCTTGCTTCACCCTAGGCCTAGTGAATTCTTGTTCATGAAAGGAGCGACCATTGCGGTGTTAGTCTCTTGGCCTAGCAAAACCTCTCATACCCCAAGATCGTTGTGCGTGGTGAAGAGCCACACCCTCCTCGAGGTAGTCCTGGTAACTGAGGGTGCGAATCCTCAGGCTAAACACAACGGATCTAGAGGAGCAAACCTCGATAATAAAACCGGTGCACTACACCGTACACGCCCTCTGTGGGTGGGAAGGAGCCAGATGGATACTGAACAAGTCTTGGGAGTGGGAACGAGTGTGGACTGCTCCCTGAAGATCGGAACCCATCGTACAGGCACAGAGACTCAGGACGTGACGATCCTATTGCCTTCAACTCTTGGTCACATGCCTAGAGCCTCGGAGAACTCGGCGTAACCAGCAGGCAATTTGGTGGCAGGGAAAGAGCACTGTGAGCCCTACCTTGGCTACGTATCACAGAGCTGGCACAGTACACTTCTGGCTTCTACCCGGGGCGGTAGGAAATCCACAGGCACCCCAGCATCACAATGCCATGAAGATGACAAAGTTGGAATTTACTAACTCAAACCTGGCAGAGCAAGTCCTCCATCAGATGCGGCCGATGCTGGGCCCACTGGCGCGTGGACACGTCCTGATCCCCATCGAGACTTGCCCGGGGAGCCCACCCCGGCTCAAAAAAGCAGAGAAGGCCACTCTCCAAACCTCTGATGTCTTGCGAACAGTGTTAGGATGTGCAAGATCATGGACAGGAAGACTCCACAACTTCCCCACTGAAGACACGCCCACGGCGACCGTTGCCTCAATTGGCTGTGTGTGGTGTACCTGGAAACGGGGCCTCCCAGTACTGAGGCACAGTTAAGTCCCCGATGTCACCGATCGGTGCAGAGTTGAGAGAGATGGCTGAGCATCACAATCCCCCCTGTGTTGCAGCATGATGAGAACCCAGCATTGCACACTGAGCTTGGGGGGATCACTTGGGCACCAGACTTAATACTGGCTCTTGACTGGATGGCCGCATGCAGGAGATTTCTACAATGGAGGGTTGGCAGGTGGTGGGTATCTGGAAGTGGCTCTGTGCAGGACGTGAGGATTCCTTGGGAGAGCCCAGAACCAGAGCACAGCATTGTGCAAGCTCTGCATAGTTGGAGAGCCCCCTGGATGACGGGGAATGCACAGTGTGCTACCCCACCTATCCCCAACTGCTAACTTAGAACCAGAAGTGGGGTCCTCTGTATGCGTGCCAGGCCAGGATAAAATGCCTGGGAAAGAGACTGGAGCTCAGAACTCCCTAACTCAAAGTTGCAGGATGGCAGAAAAGCCATGGGAAAGACAGGGCTATTTTGAAGATAACGCAACCATATTTTCACCATACGAGCTCGGACGCCGCCTCGGTAAACAAGGTCCGCGCAGAGCAGTGACACCCCCAGGCTGCTTGCGAATAGTCTACTACTGGGAACATAAACAGATTAGGGATGAGCCCACTCTCCCGTTGAACAGGTGCTAAAGTCGTAGATACTGGGCCAGAAGGCGCACCGGAAACCACAGTATCACGCAACTCGCTTTTTTTTTTTTTTTTCTATGGAGAGTACGCCGTCAAATAAATCTCGTACTGGTGCTCGCCCTGTGGAGCTCCACCAGGCAGGTGCAGTGCCGGGCTCTGAGCCTCGACAGAGCCCACCCTCAGCTACTGGAGGACCCTCTAGACCGTCTTGTGGAGTCAGCAGACGGCGGAGGAGAACTACTGACCAAAACAAAACAGAAAAAGAGAAACCCAGAGTGCCACTTGTCATGATGCACTGGAATGCAGAGGGAGTGAACAGCAAGCAGGCTGGATACAGCAAAAAGACAGAGCTGGAAAACATCTTGTGTGAGAAGCAAGTCAGTGTTTGCTGTATCCAAGAGACTCACTTGAAAGCAGATCAAACCTTTAAAATAAGGGGATATCAATGCTTCAGATCCGACAGAAAAGATAGACGAAAAGGAGGAGTACTTACTCTTGTAAGGAATAACATTCCTGCACACGAAAGGAAAACCTTCATGGATGGAGCAGAATATCAGCTGTTGCTGATAAAGGTAGACAAGATGGAAATAGAACTCCTGAACTATTACTGTCCGAACAACAAACCCCTGAGTCTCAGCTCTATACAGGTACCAGCCACCAACTTTATAGCAGTTGGAGACTTTAATAGCCACTCCCAGAGCTGGGGCTATAACCATCTGGATCACAGAGGTGAAGAGGTTGAAACTTGGCAAGATGATGGGGCAAAGTCTTTTACAGACAGGGTGTATGATGTGCTGGTGTTGTGGGTAGTGGGTTTCCCCCCTTGCTTCACCCTAGGCCTAGTGAATTCTTGTTCATGAAAGGAGCGACCATTGCGGTGTTAGTCTCTTGGCCTAGCAAAACCTCTCATACCCCAAGATCGTTGTGCGTGGTGAAGAGCCACACCCTCCTCGAGGTAGTCCTGGTAACTGAGGGTGCGAATCCTCAGGCTAAACACAACGGATCTAGAGGAGCAAACCTCGATAATAAAACCGGTGCACTACACTGTACACGCCCTCTGTGGGTGGGAAGGAGCCAGATGGATACTGAACAAGTCTTGGGAGTGGGAACGAGTGTGGACTGCTCCCTGAAGATCGGAACCCATCGTACAGGCACAGAGACTCAGGACGTGACGATCCTATTGCCTTCAACTCTTGGTCACATGCCTAGAGCCTCGGAGAACTCGGCGTAACCAGCAGGCAATTTGGTGGCGGGGAAAGAGCACTGTGAGCCCTACCTTGGCTACGTATCACAAGGAGATGCAGAAACACCCCCTTTATCTCCCCCAGAGCTGGCACATTACACTTCTGGCTTCTACCCGGGGCGGTAGGAAATCCACAGGCACCCCAGCATCACAATGCCATGAAGATGACAAAGTTGGAATTTACTAACTCAAACCTGGCAGAGCAAGTCCTCCATCAGATGCGGCCGATGCTGGGCCCACTGGCGCGTGGACACGTCCCGATCCCCATCGAGACTTGCCCGGGGAGCCCACCCCGGCTCAAAAAAGCAGAGAAGGCCACTCTCCAAACCTCCGATGTCTTGCGGGCAGTGTTAGGATGTGCAAGAACATGGACAGGAAGACTCCACAACTTCCCCACTGAAGACACGCCCACGGCGACCGTTGCCTCAATTGGCTGTGTGTGGTGTACCCGGAAACGGGGCCTCCCAGTACTGAGGCACAGTTAAGTCCCCGATGTCACTTATCGGTGCAGAGTTGAGAGAGATGGCTGAGCATCACAATCCCCCCTGTGTTGCAGCATGATGAGAACCCAGCATTGCACACTGAGCTTGGGGGGATCACTTGGGCACCAGACTTAATACTGGCTCTTGACTGGATGGCCGCATGCAGGAGATTTCTACAATGGAGGGTTGGCAGGTGGTGGGTATCTGGAAGTGGCTCTGTGCAGGACGTGAGGATTCCTTGGGAGAGCCCAGAACCAGAGCACAGCATTGTGCAAGCTCTGCATAGTTGGAGAGCCCCCTGGATGACGGGGAATGCAAAGTGTGCTACCCCACCTATCCCCAACTGCTAACTTAGAACCAGAAGTGGGGTCCTCTGTATGCGTGCCAGGCCAGGATAAAATGCCTGGGAAAGAGACTGGAGCTCAGAACTCCCTAACTCAAAGTTGCAGGATGGCAGAAAAGCCACGGGAAAGACAGGGCTATTTTGAAGATAACGCAACCATATTTTCACCATACGAGCTCGGACGCCGCCTCGGTAAACAAGGTCCGCGCAGAGCAGTGACACCCCCAGGCTGCTTGCGAATAGTCTACTACTGGGAACATAAACAGATTAGGGATGAGCCCACTCTCCCGTTGAACAGGTGCTAAAGTCGTAGATACTGGGCCAGAAGGCGCACCGGAAACCACAGTATCACGCAACTCGCTTTTTTTTTTTCTTTTTCTATGGAGAGTACGCCGTCAAATAAATCTCGTACTGGTGCTCGCCCTGTGGAGCTCCACCAGGCAGGTGCAGTGCCCACCCTCAGCTACTGGAGGACCCTCTAGACCGTCTTGTGGAGTCAGCAGACGGCGGAGGAGAACTACTGACCAAAACAAAACAGAAAAAGAGAAACCCAGAGTGCCACTTGTCATGATGCACTGGAATGCAGAGGGAGTGAACAGCAAGCAGGCTGGATACAGCAAAAAGACAGAGCTGGAAAACATCTTGTATGAGAAGCAAGTCAGTGTTTGCTGTATCCAAGAGACTCACTTGAAAGCAGATCAAACCTTTAAAATAAGGGGATATCAATGCTTCAGATCCGACAGAAAAGATAGACGAAAAGGAGGAGTACTTACTCTTGTAAGGAATAACATTCCTGCACACGAAAGGAAAACCTTCATGGATGGAGCAGAATATCAGCTGTTGCTGATAAAGGTAGACAAGATGGAAATAGAACTCCTGAACTATTACTGTCCGAACAACAAACCCCTGAGTCTCAGCTCTATACAGGTACCAGCCACCAACTTTATAGCAGTTGGAGACTTTAATAACCACTCCCAGAGCTGGGGCTATAACCATCTGGATCACAGAGGTGAAGAGGTTGAAACTTGGCAAGATGATGGGGCAAAGTCTTTTACAGACAGGGTGTATGATGTGCTGGTGTTGTGGGTAGTGGGTTTCCCCCCTTGCTTCACCCTAGGCCTAGTGAATTCTTGTTCATGAAAGGAGCGACCATTGCGGTGTTAGTCTCTTGGCCTAGCAAAACCTCTCATACCCCAAGATCGTTGTGCGTGGTGAAGAGCCACACCCTCCTCGAGGTAGTCCTGGTAACTGAGGGTGCGAATCCTCAGGCTAAACACAACGGATCTAGAGGAGCAAACCTCGATAATAAAACCGGTGCACTACACCGTACACGCCCTCTGTGGGTGGGAAGGAGCCAGATGGATACTGAACAAGTCTTGGGAGTGGGAACGAGTGTGGACTGCTCCCTGAAGATCGGAACCCATCGTACAGGCACAGAGACTCAGGACGTGACGATCCTATTGCCTTCAACTCTTGGTCACATGCCTAGAGCCTCGGAGAACTCGGCGTAACCAGCAGGCAATTTGGTGGCGGGGAAAGAGCACTGTGAGCCCTACCTTGGCTACGTATCACAAGGAGATGCAGAAACACCCTCTTTATCTCCCCCAGAGCTGGCACAGTACACTTCTGGCTTCTACCCGGGGCGGTAGGAAATCCACAGGCACCCCAGCATCACAATGCCATGAAGATGACAAAGTTGGAATTTACTAACTCAAACCTGGCAGAGCAAGTCCTCCATCAGATGCGGCCGATGCTGGGCCCACTGGCGCGTGGACACGTCCCGATCCCCATCGAGACTTGCCCGGGGAGCCCACCCCGGCTCAAAAAAGCAGAGAAGGCCACTCTCCAAACCTCCGATGTCTTGCGGGCAGTGTTAGGATGTGCAAGAACATGGACAGGAAGACTCCACAACTTCCCCACTGAAGACACGCCCACGGCGACCGTTGCCTCAATTGGCTGTGTGTGGTGTACCCGGAAACGGGGCCTCCCAGTACTGAGGCACAGTTAAGTCCCCGATGTCACTTATCGGTGCAGAGTTGAGAGAGATGGCTGAGCATCACAATCCCCCCTGTGTTGCAGCATGATGAGAACCCAGCATTGCACACTGAGCTTGGGGGGATCACTTGGGCACCAGACTTAATACTGGCTCTTGACTGGATGGCCGCATGCAGGAGATTTCTACAATGGAGGGTTGGCAGGTGGTGGGTATCTGGAAGTGGCTCTGTGCAGGACGTGAGGATTCCTTGGGACAGCCCAGAACCAGAGCACAGCATTGTGCAAGCTCTGCATAGTTGGAGAGCCCCCTGGATGACGGGGAATGCACAGTGTGCTACCCCACCTATCCCCAACTGCTAACTTAGAACCAGAAGTGGGGTCCTCTGTATGCGTGCCAGGCCAGGATAAAATGCCTGGGAAAGAGACTGGAGCTCAGAACTCCCTAACTCAAAGTTGCAGGATAGCAGAGAAGCCATGGGAAAGACAGGGCTATTTTGAAGATAACGTAACCATATATTCACCTACGAGCTCGGACGCCGCCTCGGTAAACAAGGTCCGCGCAGAGCAGTGACACCCCCAGGCTGCTTGCGAATAGTCTACTACTGGGAACATAAACAGATTAGGGATGAGCCCACTCTCCCGTTGAACAGGTGCTAAAGTCGTAGATACTGGGCCAGAAGGCGCACCGGAAACCACAGTATCACGCAACTCGCTTTTTTTTTTCTATGGAGAGTACACCGTCAAATAAATCTCGTACTGGTGCTCGCCCTGTGGAGCTCCACCAGGCAGGTGCAGTGCCGGGCTCTGAGCCTCGACAGAGCCCACCCTCAGCTACTGGAGGACCCTCTAGACCGTCTTGTGGAGTCAGCAGACGGCGGAGGAGAACTACTGACCAAAACAAAACAGAAAAAGAGAAACCCAGAGTGCCACTTGTCATGATGCACTGGAATGCAGAGGGAGTGAACAGCAAGCAGGCTGGATACAGCAAAAAGACAGAGCTGGAAAACATCTTGTATGAGAAGCAAGTCAGTGTTTGCTGTATCCAAGAGACTCACTTGAAAGCAGATCAAACCTTTAAAATAAGGGGATATCAATGCTTCAGATCCGACAGAAAAGATAGACGAAAAGGAGGAGTACTTACTCTTGTAAGGAATAACATTCCTGCACACGAAAGGAAAACCTACATAGATGGAGCAGAATATCAGCTGTTGCAGATAAAGGTAGACAAGATGGAAATAGAACTCCTGAACTATTACTGTCCGAACAACAAACCTCTGAGTCTCAGCTCTATACAGGTACCAGCCACCAACTTTATAGCAGTTGGAGACTTTAATAGCCACTCCCAGAGCTGGGGCTATAACCATCTGGATCACAGAGGTGAAGAGGTTGAAACTTGGCAAGATGATCACTCCCTAATCCTAGTCAATAATGCCACAGATACTCCTACCTTCTACTCCAGAGGATGGCACACAACTTCAACACCAGATCTTGCCTTCTCCACACCAGATATAGCTGGATCTATTAGTAGAGAAGTAGGAGACCAACTAGGGGGAAGCGACCATCGCCCAATCTTTCTTACTGTCCAGAGTGCAACTCTCAGTACAGGCCCAGCCATTACAAGATGGAACTACAAAAAAGCCAACTGGGGTTTATTCAGGCATCAGGTGAACACGCTGCTGTCTACCCTCAAGGTACAGAACAGAGACATTAATGAAGTGGTAAAAGACTTCAACAGATGCATACTACAAGCTGCAAAAGAAACCATTCCCAAAGGATGCCGGCGTAACTACATACCATACTGGTCCAGCACACTCCAAGAACGTCAGGAAGCTATGGACAGGGCTAGAAAGGACACAGAGTCTCAGCCTTCACTTGAAACTCACAACAAATGGAAAAAGGCTGTAGCAGAGTTTCAGAGAACAAAGCTAGAAGAAAAACGGAAAAGCTGGAGAACTAAAACGGCATCGCTGAACCTTGAGAAAGACGGCAGGAAACTTTGGAGATTAGTCAAGTCTCTAAATGAAGAGCGTTCCTCACCTAGGCAGACTATCACATTGGATGAAAGTGGCAAACTTTTCAGAGGAAAACAAGCTGCAGACTTGTTTGCTAGAAGATACAGTTCAGAAAGCAACTTACCCATTAACATAGATCATCAGAGAGAGATAAGAAAAGAAATACTGGCAACCATGGGACAGACAGATACTCCTGCCCCAATGAGGGAACCCATCACACTAGGAGAACTACAGAAGGCTATTTCCAAGCTTAAGTTTCAAAAGTCACCCGGCCCAGACAAAATCAGCAACGAAATGCTAGTAAATCTGAGCTCAGCAGCAAAGACAAAACTGCTTGAGATATTCAACCACAGCTGGTTGAAAGGAACGGTACCCCAAGTATGGAGAGAAGCCATCACAATACCCATACTAAAGAAAGGGAAATGTAAGACCGAGGCTGCAAGTTACCAGCCAATCAGTCTCACAAGCTGTGTTGGGAAGACTATGGAGCGAATAGTCAACCACAGATTGAAATGGTATTTAGAGTCTGAGCAGATCCTGGTGCCGGAACAAGCTGGATTTAGAGAATGCTACAGTATAGAAGACCAAGTTACTTACTTGTCTCAAGCAATAGAAGATGCCTTCCAGGAGAAGAAAAAGGTCCTAACGATCTGGGTTGACTTCAAGCAGGCCTTTGACAAGGTGTGGAAAGATGGCCTCATTGCAAAACTTAGGAGAAGTGGAATCCAAGGCAACATGATGAAATGGATCCAGTCATACTTGCATAACAGGAGAACTAGAGTCACTCTTGACGGTCTGCAGAGCAGAAAAGTGTTGCTCCATCAGGGGGTACCTCAAGGAGGAGTAATTTCCCCAACACTCTTCCTTGTTTACATCAATGACCTGGTGAAAGATCTCCCTGCAGGATGTAGTGAAATTGACAGAGATACAACGGTAAAATACCTCCAAAGATAACATGTAAGGATAAAAACATAATGCGTAGGCTGCTGATAGTACATGATCGCCCAGACCGCGGGTCATCACCCTCCATAAAAATTGACTTGCTAGACAGGAGGGGAACGGCGGATAAAAAGGAAAAAAATATGACTGGAAAGATTGCGTGAGACTAGAAAGGCTAAGGAGACGCAATTGGGGGGGGGGGAAACGGAGAAAAGTCACGTTTCCCAAGTTGACATAAAGTAAGGAACTCGACAGAAGGGACCTTGGATATGTTACGCCACAGTCATTTATTGGTCGCTTTTGCGATACCAAGCCTTTGATTTGAATTCAGCGGCAGAACGCAGATGTTTGGAATATTACAAAAATTAAAAAGTAACTTTTTCGTAATATTAATGTTAGGAATATAAAAATTAGCTGGCCGGATGGCCCATTCTGAGCAGTGAACTAATATGTTCTTAATTTTACAGACGGATAGATAATATTGAAGATAATGACAAAAGACAGTGTTGTTCACATCAGCGACAGACTGTATGGAATAAAAAGTGTCGCTATTTGCACAAAAAAACACGACCTTGAGACGCAGGTGTTCAAATCTACTTAGTAGGGAAGCGAAGGGACATTGGTGGGAGCTGTGTCTAAATATAACTTTTAACGACAAAATTTTGGAGGGGAGAGAAAGGTTGGTTCAAAAATCAAGTACGTTTTTGAAAAAAACAAGTAGAGACGGACAGACAAACAGATAAACATCCATACTTGACTGAAGCATGACTGAAATGACTTTAGGGTAGGAAATTTGAATTTGAAATAAACCTAGGCAGTGATTGGCCACAGACAATCATTTTATCGGCGCTCAGACGCGCAAGTGGGGCCATTCCTCAATAGTTGTTCGATGATAGACACAGTATTTTAAAGTGTGGTGATTTCCAAATGAAAGAAAGTGAAATAAGTTCAGGGACGCCATACTATAGCCAGCAGCTCAGCTGAGTTTTGCTAGCATTTCTGTGTTCTTTATTCATAATCTGGTAAGATTGAAATTATTTCTTTGTATATTTTGAATATTGTTTAATGTTCGAGTGATTTGATACTGCCATATCATAATCTAGCCTTACAAACAAGTAGGGATTTGCTCTAGACCCCCCGCCCAAGTCAGGGTCTAGGGACCAACAATATACATAAACTCCAGCAAGGGTTAGGAAAGACAGATCAAGTGTTGAGAATAATGAAACATATTACCTATCCACTTTTAGGGAAGGAAACTAATAAATATTTTTCAGAATCTATAGTCTGGGAGGACCTATCTGATGTAAAACCACCATGGTAAATGTGCTGTTTGGTCAGAGAGATCTGACCTGTCTGTATGATGTGGTTGTTGTGTCCGTGTTGTGTCCAGACGTGGGTAGAGAATAGAATTTTGACACATAGCCAATACTTTGATTGCAGAGCTGTGAGTTTCAGTTGTCAACAAGGCGGTGTCCATTCAGTTGGTGATTTTACTCGAGTGTATCTGTGCAGTACGTTGTGACAGAGACCACTATTATTGCCCGCCAGCACGGAGAGGTGGGACCACCAGATTTCAGCACCAGAGCTACATATGCAAGTTGAGTGAGCCTCTGGTCTGCTGGAAGTTCACCAACGCCTTTTAGTTACTAATACCCCATAAAATTCCTGCAATTTACTGGACACTGTGTAGTCAATATAGACAGGTGTGATGAGGCCACCCCAACAGCACAAGCATTAACTATCCTCCCAAGTAGATGACTACTAGAACATTTTAATAAAACTAACTAGTCTAGTACTTATATATGTACACTCTTGCATTTATTATGTAACATTCCATGCATTTCTTTCATAATTTTTAAATCCTTTTTTTTAAAAAAAGTTCTGGTCAACATAAAACTTGATCCAGAACAAATAAATGTAATATAATTCTATCAAAAATTTTACACTCTTGAGTTAGTTCAGTGTATTATAATATTTGTTAAATATTATTAGTCTGCTTAAATATCTGTGGGTGTATCCATAACTATCACACCACATTACATATCATTACCCTAGACATTTTACATAGCTACATTCATTAAGAAAAAAAATTGAGTGTGAGGTCGTAGTGGTAGCAAGAAAGGCCTTCTGACAATTCACAACTACATTTTATCTCAGGAGCCTTCACAGCTGGCCTCATACATTACATTTAGTAATATCACCATCATACAATACCATCAAACCCACTACATACATTGGGGTCTTGTCCAGGGATAATTAGCCCAACAGTAATATTAGGATCTCCTGGTTGGAGAAATAAAATTAGAAAAAAAAAAAAAAAAATTGTGAAATTCCCTTTAAAATTAAAAGTGTCCCTGCAGATAAAAGTTGGTGAATCTTCACAGCCAGTGATAATTAATTAGTTAACTGGTTAGTTAGAATTAGTTAGACTATAGTCATAAGAAGTACTTAGTGTATTTACTGGTTAGAGATTTAGCTTGTATATTATTATATTGTCTGAAAAGTATGGCGGAGCTAGCAAAATTCCGATCAGCTGCTGTGCTGACCGCAAAGGAGATGGGAATGGATGGTCAGATTTTAATTCAATATGTAACGGCTGAATGTGATAAATATATTGAAAGGGAAGATAGAAAGGTAGCTGAAGAGAAGAGGTACAAATTGAGGCTGATAGAGAAATTAAGAGGCTGCAGATTGAGGCAGAAGAAAAACGACAGCAAAGGGAGGCAGAAGAAAAACGACAGCAAAGGGAGGCAGAAGAAAAAAAGGTTGACTGCCGAAAGGGAGGCAGAAGAAAAAAGGTTGACTGCCGAAAGGGAGGCAGAAGATAGAAGGTTGCAAAGGGAGCACGAATTACGACTAAGGGAGCTGGAATTACAAGGCCCGGCTCCTGAAAATGGTGCCAGCCCTTTTGCCTCAGATGCTACGCCCAGTCTGGGAGCCTCAAACTCAGCTATGGGGTTTCATTTAGACCATTTTGTTGAAAAAGACGATGACATAGAGGGGTACCTAGGACGTTTTGAGTTATTAGCTACTACATATGGGTTAGAGAGAGAGAGGTGGAGTTTAAAGCTATCACAGGGATTGAGAGGTACTTCTTATGAAGTATTTGCCAAAATGAACAGGGAAGACCAAGACAATTATGACATGTTAAAGCAGGCTTTGTTATTAAGGTACGAGAAGAATGGTGAATTTTATCGTAAGAAATTTAGAAATGCCAAACTGTTGTCTGGGGAGACATACCACCAATTCTCTGCTAGACTAGAAACCTATTTGGAGAAATGGACGGCTCTGGGGAAGACCCAAGATCTTAAAGAAATGATCATGATTGAGCAATTGAGAGAGTCCATGGCTCCAGACATGAGAAAATTTCTCATGGAACAAGGTGCAGAGAAGTTGGGGGAAATTTTAAATGTTGCTGAGAGGTATCAGGCAGCTCAGGCAGAGGTAAGTGGTGCTAAAAAGAAGCACATAGACAATTTTAAAGCTCCACAGCAATTTAATAAATTTGATAATAGAGAGCAGGGAAATAAAGGTAGGACAAACTTTGAGCGGCCAAGAAATGACTATCGCGACAGAAACTCACAGTTCAATGACCAAAAGTTCAATGAAAGAAAACCGTTGAACCAAGGAAAAAGATGGTGTAAATGGTGCAAGAAGGATAACCATAACACCGAATTTTGTAGAAGGAAACCTTCAAACATTGCTGCAATGAAGTCGGGGACGCGAAGATTAAAGGTTAATCCTAATGGACAACAGGAACCTTATCACCCCCCAGTTTGTGAGGATGTTATTTGTAATGGGGTCACCATAAGGTGCCTTTATGATACAGGTTTGGATTATGATTCAGTTGTGAAGTCTAGCCTAGTGGACCCAAGTCAGTATACCACAGAAACAGTGGAAATACAAGGGGCGACTAAGGACATACCACTCATGACACTTCCCATCGCAAGGATAACGGTGAAAACTCGCTATGTGGAGGGAGAAATCAGAGCAGCAGTGATAGATGAACCAATCTACCCTCTGATATTGGGGTGTAGATACGTCTTCTTGGGGAATCCCGAGAAACCTGTGATCATGGCGACAGTGCAGACCAGGTCACAGAAGAAGGAGGAAGAAGGTGAACCTATAAATGCTCATCCAGAGGAGATGAGGAAGGCGCAGGCTGAGGATAGGACACTCAAGCCCTGTTTTAAAAAATTGCCCAAATGCCACACACCTCCAAGCAAGGGGGAATATTTCATGAAGAACAAA